>ADNK01001279.1:0-155455 GCA_000320545.1 Bigelowiella natans CCMP2755 | reverse complement strand
CTTTCTTTCTTCTTTCTTCTTCGTTTCTTTTTAACTTACTATTACCTTCTTACGTTGTGTCGTAACATAGTACTCCTTAGTAAAGTTTCTACTATTAGTTAATATGTGTTTTGTGTGTGTTTTGCCATGTGCAAAGAAAGAACGTGGTCAATGAATGGAAGATGAAGACGATGATGACTCATCATCCTCATCATCGGCAGGAGGAGGTATAATGCTCACTCTTCCACTCTCCTCTCTCTTTCTATCTCTCTTCTCTTAGAAACATTTCTTTCAAAGCACCAATTGCATTAGAACTTAGTCGATGGGCAAAAGCAACAACAACAACAACAACATGCTTTAGTGTCACACCCATCATCATTGCAAGGTGAATGATGTTCTGGTGTTAGGTTGTTACGAAGAACCGTTCTATCTTCTTCCTCCTCCTCTGCCACCACATCAAGATGGTGCTGCTACGAAAGCAGTAAGGTAGTAAGTATTAGTCATCTTCCTTCTATGATAGATGATTAGACTCACGACATCAACATCACTGTTGTTTCATCACACTGCACTATCAAACCATCAACAATATCAAACAAACCGGGAGAGGGGGGGGAGGAGGCTAGGGGAAGGAAGGAGCAGGAGAAGAAGAGGATAGTACATAGTAACTACTACCAAGAAGACTAGTAATAGAGAAAATATTTGTAGTAGGGAGGGCTATATTTGTTTATCACTATTATGAGAACTCTAGTGGCTACTGAGTCGCAAGAACCTTAAACAAATCAAGCAGTGTTAGCAGCCTGGTTATAACCATAATCATGATCATCACCATCATATTGATATTCATTTCCATCATACCCTTGCTGCTAGTGATATCAAAATGGTCAGGAACTCTCATTATCATCATCAGCAACATCATAATCGAAATCTAGTATTCAACCAATCACTTCTTGCAAGAAAGGAAAGCAAAGAAGAGGAGGACTTACACAGTGATAACGATAACTTAAAATTGGCATCACCACCCTACCATGATGCTACTCGCCGAAGACCGATAAAGTAGTAAAATCAATCAAAACATCTCTTTGTTCCACCTTCCTCCCATCCACTCACTAACCGATATCCTGCTGTCATTTTATGTCTCTCCTCCTTCTCCTCCTCCTCCTCCCCCTCCTCCTTAAATCATCATTATATGCCATGTGCTTGATATTCTCATTCATCTTATGTCTTATTATGATTCTTATCATTAATATTTATCATTTTCATTATTATTTTAGAGTACCACATCGAGAAGTATTTACAGTACACACCGGTCGTTGAAGTAGTAGTAAGATATGTAATTTCCTTCTTTTAATTTTGTAGCCTAAAGAATGATGATGATCTTGATGAGGATGTTGCGAGCTTTGTTGCTTCATTTTTTCACTCTTATCGACTTGCACTTTCTCTATTTGTAATCGTTCCATGAGGTTATAATTCGGTGCTTATATCATCTATCTTGGCTATTATATCCACTACCACCACCACTACCAACAACAACAACAACAACAACAACAACAACAACAGGCAAAGATTTGAATCTAAGATACCCATTCAACGTGGCCATTGATAGCGTATCTAATACCCTATATATCCTCGATACCGGGAACAACAGGTAGTAGTAGGCATGCCATCATGAGGTCATGCTTGCCATGTGGTTTGGTGAGGAGTGTGTCGTGTGTGTGTGTGTGTGTGTGTGTGTGTGTATCTGCTACTATGGTACTACTCAAGTAGTACAACTACACATTAATTTATCTGATAGTAGTTGTTCTTTTTCTTGTTCTGACCTATTTCCTATATCAACCCCCTGCTTTCCCTCGTTGTTGATGGAAACTAAATCAGAGTCGTTTCCGTACAAAATGCGCACTACACAAACAACGACGCTATAAAAACAAAAGTCCTTTTAGAGGTAGTAGTAGTAGTAGTATTAATGGTGGTGATGGTGTAGTGAGAACACGACGAAGATGACGATATGGTTTATATATGATGTATTATTAAACTGAGAGGATACTGCTACTACTACTTCTACTACTATTACTACTACTACTACCACAATAATAGCTACGACGTGGTGATAGATGAATGGTATATGGTGACATGTGTATTCTATGCTATAGGGCAGACTTACAGCCCCTCGTGGAATTGCGCTTGTCGATCATCATTATCAACGACAAGAAGAGGAAGAACAACAAGAAGAAGAAGGAGGAGAAAGACGAGGAGGGGGAGGAGGAGGAGGAGGAGGAGGAGAGAGAGTACGGGAAATGCTAATCTCAGATACCTGTGCGCATCGAATCATTAGGTTGTTGAACGGACAATGCGGCATTCACAACAACAACAACAACAACAACAACAACAACAACAAAATCAAATATGAAGAGGGGTAACAAGCTCGATTATAGGTTGTTGTTGTTATTATTATTCTCATCATCATTCCTCTATGCCAACAACTATCTCATACGTCTCTTGTCTTTTGGTTCTATATTTAATTATAAAATAATGTTTATTGTAGCCTTTCTAAATGAGATCCTCCACATATAATAATGCTAGTAATCGTTATTGTTGTTTTGTATCCAAAATACTTATATCGTCATCTTCGTCGCACTATCATCATCATCATCATCATGAATAATCGCTTCCATTCGTGAATGATCTTTCATCAATTTTGATTATAGATGCAACGTTGATACTGGTGAAGTACAGATGATAGTAGGAGGTGGACAAGGCTATGTGGTACTACTACTACTACTACTACTACTAGTAGTAGTAGTTGTTGTTATTGTAGTAGAAGAGGTGGTAGTAGTAGCAAGCTGCACAACAATTTGACAGCAGTCCCAATCATTATGATGATTATTATCATCATCATCACAAAGTACACATCATAACAATATCTGGATGGTGGTGGCAGCAGCATCAACATGATTTCTTCTTGTTGTTATTTATCATTGGTTGGTGATGAGTAGGATGGTTCCGTTTTAAGTGCTCGTTTCTCCTATCCTACTGGTATTGATGCAGGACCTGATGGGGAGGTACTACTACTACTGTCGTAATGAGAGAGAGAGAGAGAGAGAGAGAGAGAGAGAGAGAGAAAAGTCAGGACAAACAAAAAGAATACGATGAATTAGTAACATCCATACAACAACATAGGAGGTAGAGAGGAAGGAACGAGGAGAAGAGTAATAACACATTTGTCATCATATGTGTTTCTCTCCTCACCATCACCCTCCTTCCTCCCTTCTCCTCCTCCTCCTCTTCGTCCTGCCTCCTCTCAAGATTTATTATTTGGTCTATGATTAGAACTTACAACAACAACAACTTTACTCACTGACCTCTCTCTCCCATTATCATTATTATTATGTGTTTCACCATTCACTAGATATACGTGTGTGACGGAGGCAATAATGCTGTTAGAATGATACTTGACGGAGAGGTGCTCATAGTAGTAGTAGTAGTAGTAGTAGTAGTGGAAGTAGTAGTATTAGTAGAGTATATCTCATATCTGTCATCTGCAGCCTTTATTGCTATAGGGTGATAAATCGTTGTTAGTTTGCTAATAAATACAATTGATATCCATCATCATCATCATCATCATCAACATCATCATCATCTTTGTCTATTATTAATACCGTCTTGTTCTTGTAAGAACTCTGATTGATTGATTATCAGGTCACGACGATAGCAGGTGGTGGCAAGAAAGGAATGGCTGATGGAGTGGGGGTAGTAGTAGTAGTAGTAGTAGTTGTTGTTGTTGTAGTAGTAGTCTATCCCTCTTATTATTGTCCCAATACTACTACTACTACAACTATCACTACACATTACCATCTGCCTTGCCGATGTTATCATCCTTTCTTGGATAATATCCTTCAATTCGAGTCTATGTTGTATGTGCCATGTGTGTGTGTGTGTGTGTGTGTGTGTGTGTTATGAAGTGCAAGCCTGCTTTACTTCTTCTTCTTCTTCTTCTTCTTCCTACCGTTACTCCTCCTCCCCCCCCCCTCCTCCTCCTCTTCTTGTTGTTGTTATTTCTGCTGCTGCTGCCGCACCCATCAGATCGAAGCTGAATTTCTGACATTATTTGGTATAGCAGCTACGCACACAGGGGTAACGAAAAATAACCAAAACACGTTAGTACTTAAATGTAGTAGTACATGATGATGATGATGATGATGATGATGATGATGTGATGACGATAATGATTGGGTTCATCTCCTCCTCCTCCCTCTACGTACAATCCAATCGTTATACTACTACTATTTCTACTACTACTACTAGGATGTGTTCGTGACAGACCCTGCTGCAAACAGTATCCGTAGGATAAAAGCAGTTCCAAAGTACTACTACGAAGATGATGATATAGCAGAGAAACAAACAAACAAACAAACAATAACATATGATGATGATGATAATGACGATGATGATGTTTAACGATAATGTTGAAGCTGATAAATGGCGTATAGAGATGGAAAATATCGTTGATTCTAGTGGATGATCATATTGTAATTGGTACTGCTCCTTCCCAGGGACAACTCTATGTGGAGGAATAGGCAAGATCCATATGACAGATTTCCAAACTCAGAATTCTTATACGAGGTGGGTGCTACGTAATATATACTCACAACTGCACAAGAGGCAGGAAGGAACAAGAGGACATGGTGGTGGTGGTGGTGGTGGTGGTGGTGGTGGTGTTGATGAGGATGAGGATGATGAAAAGGATACCTTCTTCACTGTTATTAAAAATGAACATCAACAGTAGTTTCTCCTTCATCATGATGATCACCTTCTTTCTTCTCAGACTGAAACTGTCACTAAAGAGCATAACCCAGGGTGGGTGATATTCATTATTGATATTATCAATGTATTAGAACATCTAACTCCTTCTGATGATGATGATGCTGAGCATGACAGTGTCGTTGTTGTTATTATTACTACGTGTTTGCCTTTAGAAAGGAATTCACAAAGATGGTATTATTCCAGTAGATGATGTTGTGAAAAAAAAGGGGGTTGATTGTTTGTTGTTGTTGATGTTGTATGAGTGCCTATAGATAATGTATAATAATCGCTCTTTGTTGTTTTAAGGTACTACGACTCTTCGTTGATAAAGGATGCAAGAATCAACACCCCAGTTGGAATTGCTATGGATATGGAGAAGAACATCTACTTTGCTGATTCAGATAACGACGCCATTAGGTGCTTGCTGGTGTTGTACAAGCTGTGATAATATGCCTTATCCTCAATATATATGTATATGGTAGTGAGCGACTTGATAATAATAATAATGATTATCTGCTACGACGTCGATAGATGAGCAAGTGGTTGAGTGAGTGAGAGTTCTTCTGATAATAATCAGGCACATTCATGGCTTTGTACTAGTCAGCACGTTTGCTGGTGCTCCTCCTACTATTGCTACTTCAGTAAAAGTTGCGGAAGCTGCTGCTGATAATAATAATAATAAGAATGGCCAGTTGGGTGAGATTGTCACCAACAACAGGGCTACTAGGAGGGCGACGATAGTACCATTCATCAGACACCCTGTAACTTAAAAACGTTTTATATAACTTGTATAACCACAACTTTTCCATAGCGTTTACTTCCATATGATTAATATCGCCACCATCATCACCGTCATCATCATCATCATCATCATCAGTTCACAGACGGCAGCACATCATCATCACCATCATCATCATCATCAGTTCACAGACGGCAGCACAGAGCTTGCACGCTTCATCAGACCTTCTGGCATTGCACGTGACTTCAAATCTGGAAGGGTAGTATCAAGCACTGTAGTAGTAGCCATGGTAGCAGTAGTAGTAGTAGTATTGGGGTGATTCATTCTCAATTAGATATAACTTTATATGCAGTATTATATATATATATATATATATATATTACGTGATATACACACATACTATGTATGTAATAACTCTGATTTTTGTCTTCTTCATCCTCACACATGAAGAAATATTTATAAATATAATATATATATATATATATATATATATATATGACAGCTTCTTAGTAGTACTTTGTTCAAATTATTGGGCAATCATGCAGGTTTATGTAGCTGAACCTGGGAGTCATCGTGTCCGTGTTATAGACCTAGCTACGCCTGATGAAGATTCCATTAAAAATCAAGTCACAAGAGGTGCTCATTCTGCGAGCAAGGTCGGATTGCCAAATAATTCAAGTTGGGAGTATGAACAAGCGGCTGCTGTCTAAGAATTACATAATGAGTTTATGAAGAATTGCATGAGAAAATGCCATTCTCAGCATGAAAAAACTCTATATGTTTGCATGTATGACGCATCGTGGCCTATTGCTGTATGTGTCACTCACGGTAGCTGTACTTCGCTTGGGATGCATGGGTCATCACAGCCATCGCCTTGATTGCGTGCAGCATGTCACACTACTAACATCCGATTCTGTTACTTGACATCACATGAAGAGCAGAATATGTGCCTGCGTTATTATTGGGCATTAGGACTATCTAGCCATGTTCATGCGAGCCGGCGCGAGCGTACGACATGCAAAAATTGGCCTGCACAATTTAGTATCTCATGCGCACCAGTGTGCTAGTGTGCGGCGTGGCGCAGCCAGGCATGATTATCATGTCTGATGTACCGTAGAATGCGATATACATGCTACGTACAGCATGCTAGCATGCATAGCGAGATATAGCATGTACTAGCTCATCTAGTTAATCACAGGCTAGTCACACACGCAGCGCATGCACCTAGACACTTGGGCCAGATGCTGCTGCAGGCTAGCATAATGTGTATGATGCATTCGCGATAATGATGAATGCGTCTTGCATGTCGTCGGATGATAGACATGCAATACACTATATATATAATATAATATATATTGTGTATTGCTGTGTCTATTATTCGGGATGCGTAATGTGAACGCTGTCGTGTTTTCTATATACGACGCAACATTCAGCTGCTATGCTATTATGGGCAAATCATAGCGTTCAAATTTCTGCTATCTGCGAGAGTTTTGAAATCGAATGTATCTTATTGCCAGCGAAATTTCTTAGTCACGAATAACAAGATTTAATAGCGATTGCATGCATGATTACTGGCGTTCTCTGTTAGCTGACGAATGCCTTCTTCGCACAGTGGCAGGGGGTCAGATCTTGTTATCAAATTTAGAGATTTTCCTTCTCTGGAGCTCCAAGGTAGCACTCAAGTGAATCATCGAGTGCATCAATCCACTTGGTATGGTGTTTGGGAGAAGGTGTTCCTGTTAGGACCGAAGGGTAAGAGACATCACGGTATCCCATGATGCTATCCATTTTGTCATGCTTCCAGTGAAGGAATACCTCATTCACCTTGTCTACGTCAAACTTAGGGTAGTTGGTGTCCTTCATAAGATCCTTCACGTATGCACCTTGATACAGGATTTGTTTTTTAGCTGTATCTGCTTTCTCTTCCTTATTTCTCCATTCAGCGCTGTTCTTCTGCATGTCATCCAAGGAAGGGATCTTCTGGCGACCCAGGATGAAATCTCTTGCAAGCCATGCCTGTGCATCGAACATATTAAAAGTGTACCACTGATCTTGCATTCCAATGTAAAACAATTTGGGATTCTTTTCCCAAACGATGCCACGGTACAACCCAAGAGGCCAGAGACGGTTTGCAGTCTCAAGGCGAAGATTCTTGTCTGACAGGAAGGGAAAGCTGTGAAGGTACCCAGTACACAAGATAACAGCATCAATCTCATGTGAGCTGCCGTCCTTGAAGTGAGCAGTATGTCCAGTAACCTTGGTCAATAAAGGCACTGTCTTGAATTCCTTTGGCCATTTGTATGGCATGGGAGCGGTTCTGTAGCTGCAGATAATTTCCTTTGCCCCATATTTATAGCATTGGCTTCCAATATCTTCAGCAGAATAACTCGCACCTACAATCAAGACCCTTTTACCTTTGAATTCAACAGCATCCCTGAAATCGTGGGCATGGAGCACACGGCCCTTAAAGCTCTCGAACCCAGGGAAATAAGGCACATTTGGCGTTGAGAAATGTCCAACACACACCACAACGTTATCAAATTCTTCCTTGATAGTTTCTTTCTTTCCATAATCCTGAGCTACGACCGTAAATTTCCCTGATTTCTCATCATAGTCACATCTATGTACCGCCGTGTTGAATCGAACAAACTTGCGGACATCACACTTCTCCACACGACCCTTAATATAGTCGAAGAGGACGGGGCGGGGGGGATAAGAAGGGATTGCTTTGCCGAAGTGCTTTTCGAAGCTGTAATCAGCAAATTCTAGACATTCCTTCGGCCCATTAGACCACAGGTAGCGGTACATGCTTCCATGAACCTTCTCTCCATTCTCATCCAACCCAGTCCTCCAACTGTAGTTCCAAAGCCCACCCCAGTCAGATTGCTTCTCATAGCAGACAAGCTCAGGCATAGCCTCTCCTTCCTTGAGCTTGCTTTCCTCTGAACGAAATGCACGGAGAACAGCTAGTCCACTAGGACCGGCTCCGATGATGCAAACACGACGCTTTCTCGACTTTTCTGTGGCCATAATGATGCTGGTTTCGATTATCTTTTCCACTGCTATGCTGATGGTGTTCTGTGGTGGTGGTGGTGGTGGTGGTGGTGGTGGTGGTGGTGGTCCTCCTCCTCCCTCGTGGATATCTGTGTAGGTCTACAGCGATGTGTGTAGATCTATCGGATGTAACACATTTAGATACAGCAAATGTGCTACTATTTGCCGAATAATTAAATGGGAATTAAACCATCGAATCGTGGAGCTTTTTGATGTCGCATGTTGTTTTTGCCATGTCTCCATTTTTGATGTGTGAGTACTGTCAGTACTGTAAAGATGAAAGTTGTTTTATTTTTCTCGGAGTAATAAATAAATAAATAAATAAACATAAATAAATAAATGATGGAAATCCTATTTGATTATTTAGTTTGCATTGTTGCATTCTATCTGCATTTTCATGATGTCGTACTGACAAAACATAGACTAATCGTTGCTGTCGTAGCTCCATGACGACGAAGGTTAAGATTAATTACATCATGTGATGATGATGAAATATCATGCGTCGGCAGTTACCACGGCGTTACAACCACTGCATAGACCTTGCTTGTATTTCGTATTAACATCAATATAATTCCTTTGTTGCTACAAACAAGCCGACGGACTGGAGCTAAGACGACGATGTCGAGAAAATTTGTTGCAGATGCGCTGTCACCACCAAACATGAACCCAGTAGAGTTCAAGATGGACTTGGAAGATGTGCCTTTTGACTTAAGGCGTCATTTACAGTATGAACCACCGTCACACGTAAAAACTTTGGAGTTCAAAGATGTTCCATTTCCCTACTCGCCGGAGATTCAAAGGAACTTCCCTGGGATAGCTTATACGCGCCCCTTTCGTTTGCTTTCAGATGAAGGCACTCGAATACTAAGTAAGTATTCGATTTTGTATGATCTGCTGCCTTTACTCAAGTATCATAACTTTTCTCACACTCTTTTCCCGTCCAGAATCGATCGTTATGAGGTACAAAGATGCTCATCTTAAACAAAATGAGCGCAACAAGTGTCTTCGTGGACTTGGCTACCTCTCGAAATGGGTGCGTGACTTCACGTTTAACCCTGAGGTCAACAAAATTTTTGCAGATCTCTCACTTCAACCCCTATCTCCCCACAATGGAATTATGAACCATGGCCATACAAATTTTGGAGAGCCAGGAGCTGGTAGAGCTGTGGACCAATGGCATGTTGACAGCACAGACTATGTGTGCGTTCTTATCTTAAGTGACATGACAGACATGGATGGGGGAGAACTACAGGTATTGCAGATGGCTGACGCCACGGGGAAATTCTTCGATGATCTCATGGTGAAGGGAGTCCCAAAATCCAAAGTTGAAACTGTTAACTATAAGGGGGCAGGTTACTGCGTCTTCATGCAGGGCTCGAAGATCCTGCACTCAGTTACCCCAGTTCTGAAGGCGAGAGGACCCCGTATCTCCTTCGTTCAGTCCTTTTCGAATAGAAATGTTTTTGCGGACGATAGGACTCGCCTCGTTGCGTTTCGAGATCAGTTTGATGATCCAGACGATGTAGCTAATCTCGAGTATGCCCGTCATAAAGCCTGGCGTGTGAAGGGGCAGATGCAATACATAGCTGAAAAACTCAAATTCGGTACCTCTGAAAAAGAGTTGGCAAGCATATTTGCTAACGCAGCGAAGGAGCTCTTAAAAGCCCGCAAATTACTTTTGAGAGAAATTAGTGATCTACCGGGATTTTTGGTAAATGAAAAAGATAAAGTCACAACTTCTGGAAAAGACCGTGGCACCAAAGAAAAAGATGATAGTAAAGAGGAAAATGGAGCTCCAAGGGCAAAGCTATAAATTGTAAATAAAATTAGATAATACAAAATATCTGCACTTCCCTGGCCCTCACGATCACAAAATCACTGCAAGTAAGCACTCTTGTACGTACGTGGTTAATGTGTCATGTAGATGCAACATGATGTTGTAAATGCCTGTATGTCCATCACGTATGAAGCAATGCAAACATGGAAACAAGACTTATTCATCCCGGATGATAAAGATACACAAAAGTCTCTAATGCATGCGTTGCGATGCATGAGTTGAAAAATTGCACGCATTATTGTCAACAATGGTCCAGCAGCTGCAAAATGTCAGCTACTTATGATGACAAGCTAGCGCTAGCGGTGCCATTGCAATGTTCATTTTGTGGGAGTTCGGCACGATCACCACGCATTATTGCATTCAACAATCGATGCCGGCATAACAAGCACGATATGCGTCGCATACGTTATAACGTGTTATGCAATTTGCGTGCCATTATACCGCATGTCTAGATGTACATGCTAGCATGGCGGCACGCGCGCTATACACGGCATGTTGTTGCATGCATGCCGCGTACGTACTAGCGTAGTAGCCACATACGACCCGACGTGCGCTCATTGCCAACAACAAAAGCCATGCGCACGCAGTACCAATGCTATGCAGCGCAAAATCGCGCGAGCAATGAATACGCATGAACTGACTTGCGGAGCATTGATTTTTGGCATGCCTGCACGTATGTAATACATCGGCCGATCGATGCAATGCGCGCCAACGTGGTTTGCCATGTCTCACATTGAACGTGGCATGCAAGTTCAACACGATGCGATCGAGATGTGCTGTGGTCATGGCAGTCAGGTACACAGGTGGCCGGCGTGCAAATATGAAACGCACACATGGTTCACAATACCACAAAGAGTTGTAGATTACTTGCAAATTGCACGCAGCGCATGCACCACATCAATGATCACCCTCACACTTAGATCGAGTGGTTAATATCGATCGATCAATTTCCTTGCACACCAGATTCCCTAATGATTAGGATTCAAGGTTTGATACGTAATCAAACTTTCTTATCAAAGCAACAAACATGCTGCTTCATTTGACAAGGTTCAATCTAAAGACAGACAAAGAAGAAAAATGTTACAAGCAATGTCAGCACTATCTACCTGGCAAGAACCGTCAGTCACGTCAGGCTGGAACAAAAAATCCACATTCCTAGTCATTCAACATGAAGAACAGAGAGTTGATAACTGCCTCAAGGGGATGATAAGACGAGCAGCACAAGCATGATGGTTATCTTCCAATGATTGCTACTACTTACTTGCTTAGAACTCTTCCTTTGCAGTCATATAGTAAGAAGTTTTGCTCAAACCAATAGTCGGGTATATTGTTAACCTGAGTAATCATCATCATGACCATGTTATACAAATCTCAATACCAGTCATTCATGTTTCCATCATAGATCTCTGCTCCTATGAGCATTTAGCAGTTGTTCTAGTATAATGATCTTACAATTTTATATCTTTCATTTCCTAACAGGAGTATAATCAAACACTTGCTAGTGATGTACCGGGGCTAAGAGCCTTCCGTTGGGTTTCAACAACTTTCTACTTAATTCCTCTCCCTTCTTTGGATTGATGGCAAAGTTAACGACGACTGCATCGAATCTTTCATACCCAAAATTGAGACAATCAGAAGGGTAATCGTCTTGACAACGATCACCTTGCTGCTGCTTCTGATACTGCTGTTGTTGATGAAAAGCTTCCAAAAATTCTTCGTCAGTAAGGTGGAAGAACTTGACAGTTGGGGGCTGAGATGCTAATGTTATAATAAAAACAAACGAGGAAGGCGTTTGGTTGATTAAGGCAAATTACTATCCCTAATGTGCTTGTTCTTGCTGCTACAACTGCTATGTGACATTGCTACTACCACAACAACAACAAATGCTACTACTACTACAACAAAATACTACTAATATTCCTACCAACATACGTGTCCCAAGCCTCCCTTGATTGATCAACTGCAACAATGTCTCGATATCTATGATCAATACGGCAGATGGCAGTAGTAGTAGGAGGAGGAGGAGGTCATCATAGTGATACTGATGATGGTTCTCATGATAATGATGGTGATGATAATGCAAATGAGTATTTATTGTATTTACTTGATGCATCCTCCACCTCCTTCTCCTCTAACACATCATCATCATGATCATCATCATTATCATCATTGTAAAGGGTATAACGTGCAACTACTAACCCCAGGTTCCATAATGTTTGCGTACTCATTCCAGCACCTAATATATGCCGATACGAACAACGGGTGCTTATTGCTGATATCAGATTTGTAGTTGTCATCAGCAGGATTATCATTAAACAGGATAATTATGACGTCGTCGTTGTTTATGATGGATATCACTCGATGTGGCGCAGCACATCCATCATCAATATCCTACTACTACTACTACTACTACTACTACTACTACCTGCGCCAAGATCTAGAGCTCTCATGTTGGTAGCAATGGTAGTCGAAGAAGTAGTAGTAGTAGTGCTGCTGCTGCTGCTGCTGCTTGGGATGGTGGTGGTGGTGGTGGGGTTGTTTGCATCATCACCAACATTTTCTAACAGCAGTTTGGATCTTGTCTCTCCTGTGATGAGATTCGAGATTTAGAAGAAAAAGAACGTACTATGTGCAATAATGATGTCAACCGTCAACATTACATAATAACTGTAAGAAGCACCGTCAACATTACATAATAACTGTAAGAATCACCCCTACTTTCTAACTTATTAACTACCTACGATTTTCTGTGGTGCAAGAGTCGCCTCAATGGTTTCATACACCTTAGAATCACATGAATTTAAGTTGGCTATCAAAATAGTATTAACAATAAAATGGTCCATTTACAACTACATACTTACGACGGTTTTAATGGAATTCTTGCTGTCTACGAATTATAATCATTACCCTGCCAACACTTACGAAGGTATCCTGAGTGGCTGCATAGTTTTGATTAGGCTCTGGAATAGTAGCACGGGTGAAAAAGCTGCTGCTGTCTCGGTTCGTGAGGCGTCGTCGTTGTGCAAACTGTGGCAAAGAGCTGCTGCTACTGGTAGTGCTGCTCCATCCCCAATCTTCTTCGCCTAAGGATCAAGACATGCTACTTAAATGGTAGTGCTTCATATTCTTGTGGATTTTTATCCTCCCCCCTCTTCCCGCAGTTAACTTCTTAAACAACAATAAAGAAGAAGGAGAAGAAGAAGAAGAAGAAGAAGGCATAGAATTTAGGGTTTGGTATACCAGATATCGCAGATTTGGGAGGAATAAAAAGCTGCTGCAATAATACAGATACCACTGCTATTAATCCACCAACCAAACGCACAACCTCGTGTCGTCGTCGAACACGCCTGCTGCTACGATTCATACTGCTGCTGCTGCTGCTGCTGCTATACTGGTTTCTCTGTAGTTGTTGCAACTGATGATGATGATGATGATGATTATGATGACGGCGACGATGCTTACGAAGAGTAAAAGAAGAAGAGGAAGAAGAGGATTGGTGAAGATCTGCCGCTGCATTCAGTCCGCTCCCCACTGCTGCCTTGTAGTTCGTGCGAGGGGGGTAGTAGTAGCTATGAGACGACGACTCCACCAAAAGTCGAAGCATCATCAAATTTATTAGTAGTAGGCGCAGCATTATGATTGCCACCATTATCGCTCAACCCCCAAAGTAGAAGCTTCTAGGCTCGGTTGTGAGCATTTTGAGAGGGGCACCGGTGGCAGAGAAGAAATTCAGACATATCTCAGCAGCATTTAGCTCTGGAAAATACTGTATTACTATGCCGTTGCTCTTTTGCGACAATATATATTACAGCAGTTTACCTAGTGCGTTCTCGTTTCATAGCATGTCGCAATAAAGAAATGGACGGCTTACGTTAATAACAACTGGAAACTCCGTGCAAGCAGGCCCACCCCCCTCTCGTGGACTACATAGAAAAGCGGAGCGAGAAGCATAGCATTTTTATAAGCCAATGCCTGCATACGATATTCTATGTATCGCTAAGGTGGCGGGATCTGAGACATATTCTCGAATTTTCAAGAAAGCATCAGGCATTGTGTTGCGAAGTGGTGGGCTTGTGCGAGGAATAGATAACTTGGGGCCACGACCCCTCCCATATAGAATGCGAGCACACACTAAATACAACTACTATGGGAATTTCTTCAAATTTCGGGTGCAAAGCTCACCTTCAGTACTGAAGGAGGTGGATAAGTCGTTCAAGGCAGACGAGGACATGATTAGATGGACACCTATCAAACAATCCAGGAGAATCAGAGTTATGGAACCATTCACCGGTGTTAAGGAACTCAAAACAGAAGAACAACAAAGAAGTTACCTTAGAAACCACCTTCCCCTCGACTACTCAATAGCAAAAGAACTCCTTAAGGAAGGAAAGATATCTAAAGAGGAGATAGAAACGCTACCAACCAAAAAATGGAATGTTCCCTCATACTATAAACAGCAAAACGAAGATGAGGGGGCGTCATGAATAAGAAGACTAATATCATCTATAGGATTTTACTCTGCATTTATAAATTAAGGCGTGAAATCTAATATCTCCATGCTTCATTCATCTAGTCATTCTAAGCATTGTCAATTGAAATGCATGCATCCTGAACTACAACGCCATATCTAGCAGACATGATGAACGTAATGTACTCGTGCGTGTGCGTGTGGCATAGATCTAGACATGGCATTGCCTACCATAGTATCGATTGTGTGTAATCACATACAGAACAGTAGGAGCTAGCAGTGCATCGATGTTACTGTCAGATTGCTCGTTGCACATGGCATGCCAGGCATGTCTACATCGTAGATGCATGTGTGTGCGATTATACGCCATCCAGCTATGAGTTTCAGTACGTGCAAATTGTTGTGATTTTCAATGCGTAGCAAATACTAGAATAGACAAAGTAACAAATGAACGTTGAACTTGAAAAATGCACCCATGCGCATGCGAAGTAGGAGGCAATGTGAGACAACATATCGCATTATAGCTACAAAAGGATGTCCATTGAACAAATTTAATTGTATAACTGAGTAATTACATCCGACTTACAATAACGAAGAGGAAGGGGCAGAGGAGGAAGTGAATGCTATATTGAATAATGAAGTGAAGATGCATACCACAAACTACTACTGCTAATCCAACAAAGCATCCATCCCCTAGCTGCTGCTAATAACTTTAATTGCCAGATGTACTAATACCGAGAGTGAGCTGCTACTTCCTCAATATCTCGCCGCAGATGGATCCACAGCTGCTTGAAGGGCTTCATTCACATCTTCGTCGTCAATTATCTGTTGAGTAGCATACATTAACTAACCCACTCACTCACCATCGACAAGCTATATGATGATGATGATGATGATGATGATGATGATGATGGTGGTGGTGGTAGTGGTGGTGGTGATGCATAGAGAAGAAGAGTGTAAACTACTACTAGAAGAGTGTAAGCTACTACTACTTCTACTAGTTGTAGAAGTACTACTAGTACTAGTACCTGTCCATCAGCAGCTGTTGCGGCATATTGCTTCAACTACAATTATGTGTAACAACTTATATCAGCCATCCATGCTCCAATGATATATTATGTTTATATGAGCGTTAAAATGGCACAGAAGAGATCTTTATCTCAATGCTTTGCTATCCTTTCTGGGAAAAAACAGGAGGGAGAGCGAGAGAGAGAATATTCTTACTTTTGACTTGAGGATTATATTCTCTCTGCGAAGTGAAGCAGCCTCTGCCTCTGCACTACTTACAGCCTATATATTCGTAGTATATTTGGTGGTAAGGAAGAACAACAGAACTAGTGCACGATTATTATAAGTAAGTCCTTGCTACCGTATCATCCACGTTCTTCATATCGGCCATTTCCATAGACTGATGATATAAAAGGAACAGAACAACATATATGTGTATGTGTGTATATATATATATATATATATATATATATTATATCTATAAATATCCCCATCGTTCAGCTAGTGGTGGTAATAGTACATACTTGAAGGTCTTGCTGGTGCTGCTGCTTACTATCAGGGTCAAGGTACTTCATCGATGATGTATCATCTCCCTGTAACAACCAGCCAACACATCATCATTTCTCAACAGTTTGTTATTATGAAGAAGAATAGTAGCACCTGTAGTGCATAATTTATTGGCTGTGTATTACTAATCAGTGTATAATAGCGAGGAGGATCATGCGAGAATAGTAGGTGAGTGAGTAGTAGTACGTAGTACCGAGTTGTCTTTCATCTTCATGTGCTCTGGTAACTGCCTACACAACAAAAATATCATAACACACACACATACACACACACACACACACACACACACACACACTATATTCATTCGATGATTTCGAGAAGAAAAAGAGAAAAATCCTTATAACGGAGACTAACTTAAGAGTGTGTGTAGTTTCAAATTTGATGATGATGATGATGATAATGATGAGAAGGAAGAAGGAGGACGAGGTAAGGAAAAGGACTAACAATAGTACATAGCTGAGTGACATATCAATGAAGAAGTGAGTGTCAAAACGAGAGAGAGGGGGGGGGGGGGATAATGATGATACGGAGCATTGGTATTTATTTATCAATATACATGATGATTATTATTATTGTTGTTGCTCTCTTCTATCTCTCTATCTCTATCTCTATCTCTTCTTCTTCTTCATTGATGGATCCCCCACCTATTAAGCCTTAGCACATTGAGACCCATAACAAGTATGCAGAAAGCTAGACTCCCAGCCAACGTGTACACCATCTCTAAGGTTATCGATCGATCGATCGATCGATCGATCATCATCATCATCATCATCATCATCATCATCGTCATCATCAGGACAGTCGGTCATGAATCAAACGTATCATGCCACTCGATGATTGTAGTATTACGCCATTTGTAGCTGTACACGCCTCCCCAAATCAAAGGCCCTAAGGTATTCCCCTGTCGTTGTTGGATTCATAATGCAGTAGTAGCAGCACGTTTTATTAGTTTGTTGTAGTGGTGCTGGTTGCTTTAGTAGTGGCAGTAGTAGTAGTAGTAGTAGTAGTAGTAGTAGTACAATTTGTATATGTGAAAGGATGATGATGACAATAGATATAGCAGCAGCAGCAGTAGTAGTAGTGGTAGCATCATAGAAACTCAAACACATAAATAAGTAACAACAAAAGACAATAATAGCAACGAAGAGAAGGTATTATTATTATCTAGAATATGGCACTACTTCCACTACTACTACTACTACTACGGCACCGACAGCAGCAGCAGCAGAACCAGCATGATTATGATTATTCCTCATATTATTATTACAACCAAGGAGTATATGGCTTGGGACCTAGCAGTAGTAGTAGAAGTAGTAGTAGCACCCCACATTGATCAGATAATAATAATATTAATTATTATACTTAACACGCTTGTATAGCAGTAGAAGTAGTTGTACACTTGAAGAAAAGAAGGAGAAGTACTAGATATTTGATAATACAGCTTGTTATCCTAGTAGTTAGTTGCAGTAGTAGTAAATCGAGTCGTCTTCGTAGTAGTAGTAGTAGTAGTAGTAGTAGTAGTAGCTGCTGTTGTTGTAGTTGTTCTTCGATTAGCTCAAGAAACATACAAATCACATCACATGTCTCATTATTACTTTCCTAATACAGAGCCTTGCTCTGATTGTAAAGCGTATCGACTTGTGATAGCTTGCACATAATAAAGAATAATAGATAGAAATATTACAGCAAACAGCAGCATATCAACCAGCAACGACATCTATCAACCCCAGTAAGCAAATCATATCAACATCAACAACACAACTCACAATAAACACATAAATACAAATTTACACAACTATCACAACCAACGCAATAAGTGCTAGAACTCTCCGTCTCTGATGCACTGCTATTGCGTACTAAGTACTAGGTACTACTTACTACCACCACCACCATCACCTTGCTCTTTGTTGTTATTAAAGTTATTATTTGTCCAAGTAACACTAAATGATTCTTCTTCTTCTTCTTCTTTCTTCTTCTTCTTCTCCTCTTACATGTGATGGAAGGCTGCACGAATGCAACCCCAAACGCTAAAGTCCCTACGCTCAGCACAACCAATGGCACTCCTGTAAAACTGCGTACGTCTCCGCCTAAACCAGGGAGAAGAAGGAGCGGTGGGAGAACTAATGCTATACATGCAATATATGTGTTTTATAATAATGTAAATTTTGCATCATATGATGAAATCGTCTCACTCATTCTTCCATCTTACATCATCGAGTGTGTGGTGATTATTATTAGTAGTCGTAGTATTGTGGTGCTACTAACTGCTTCGAGTACTACTACTACTTCTTAGTACCCCATGCTGACATAGCAAAAAGACCTAGACCCATGAAGCAAGCTCCTAGCATTAGTGATGCGTGTTTGCCAAACTTCTTCTGAAACGCTACAAACGTTGATGTCTGGAGATATTATGAATAAATGGTAGGAGGATCATATCCCATTAAGATGGTTGTCAGCAATTACCACATGATGATTAGCTCATGGCTTCAGCCATCTCTCTTTCAAACCAGGAGAGTGCATGTTATATGCCATTCTTTGAAATGGAACTTTGATCAATATCATCATCATTATCATTTCTTGCTGCTAATCACCGTCTGGTTCCTTCTCATTCATCACCCTCTTAGAATACTAATATATCCCAAAATCATCGTTCCTAGCTCTACTTTACAAGTTGTAGCATAGCACAACCTGGTGGATCACCATCCAAATTGATGCTCCCATTGCCACAAATCCAAACTCAAGGGATTCCCTTATTATCACCATCAATCCATCCATTTTAACAATAAATAATAATAGGGAGAAAAGAAAAGAAATAAGAGAGACAGGTTGTTGTTGTTGTTGATGTTGTTGTTCCAAATAAAGCATATACTATTATTACTAGCTACTAATGAGCAACTGCTGCATATTAAAAACTACTACTACCATCCGAAAAGATCGAAGAGTAACAATCCGGAAAAGTACAGGTATCCTTTTACGATATGATGCCAGCAGCAGCAGCAGATGATGATGATGATGATGATGATGATGTTTTTTTTGGCAACACGATGACAAGAAATAACCATGGAATAATATATCAAACAACGGTGAAAGGAGGAGGGGGAGGAGGCAGCAGCAGCAGTGTGGAAGGGCAATAGTAATGATAAATAGATATTTCTATTCTGGAATTATCACCTGAGAATGCTAATGCAAAGCAGAAAGAAATGAAGAACATGCATAGGATGGGCGCTTGATACTCCGGCTTTGCTTTCTCGACTCCTGCATCTGAAGATAGATGAAGAATGAATATATGGAAGTAAGAGTAACAAGTAATGCAGCAGCCGCACACAAGTGATTGTAGATCGCTTATTGGTAGGTAATAGTCGTGCTGCTGCATGGTATAAAATATTGCATGGAATACATACGATTTATATATATATATATATATATATATATATATATGTATATCATTTGTTTATCTCCAGATGACGAAGTGCTCCTCCCACAACTACCACCACTACCTCTACTACTACTACTACTACTACTACTACTACTGACCATTTATCATTGCTACATTGTTATTTATACATAACACATATTATTACCTCCTCCGTGTTGTCCTAGCTCTTGAGCATCGTCAGCGTCATAATTATCATCGTCATCATTCCCCAGTTTGCCTCCTCCTTTCTTGTTCTTACTGTCGGCGATCATTCTATTTATCAATCACGACGATGTACCAGTTGGTGGCGATGTTATCATCATCAAATGATGATCATAACTGTAGTAATACACTTGATTTAAGCTGTGGTCCGTCCACAATTACCAACTACCACTGTTTTGCCACACTCTAAGAAGCACTAAGCACACCACGTACCTTTTGTTAGTTTTCTTTACTTTTTCGGGCTCTTTAAATTTAAGAGCCGCCACCACGAATCCCATCTGCAGCATCATCATAAGATATAAGATTGGTTGCAATACGATAGTTGTTATCTCATCAAAGACAAGACGAAAACATCATACAAGACAGAAAGTAGGGACATGTTACGTACCCCTGCGATCCCACATGCAACTAGCATAGGCGTTTGAAGAGTAAATTGAGCCAGACCTGCTCCAATACCTGATGATACGATGAGATGCATACATGCATGCATGTACTAGAGCTCAGCAAACAACTCATATTCATGATAATGCTGATCGTTGCCGTCGTCACACATACACACACACCTGGTCCAAACATAAACGCCACGATAATCACAGCTCCCAACTAATGGATGGATGGGTGATGGAAAAAGGGTGATAAATCATTGTCATTTGTTCATTCTCGTATCACACAACTATTCAAATAAAAAATTTATACACATGCCTACAAATAAGTATTATGATATATTGTATAAAACATAATTTGCTTTAAAATGAATGTTGATATTATGAGCACGGTCATCGTTTTCACCATTTTAGGTTGTCGTCTGCTGAGATTATTGACAAAGCTGATGCTATGATAACAATTACACACAAAGCTGAACTAATAGTAATAGTAGTAGTCATAGTAAAACCTGTGCAAAATACTTTGGTCTGAGTTTCTGTGGTACAGTATCGACGATGTAAGCGTTGACAATCGGAACAGATCCTCCAAATATTCCAGTAATCACACGCCCCATGCAAAATGTCACGATATCTGTGGCCATTCCTTGGACTAAAAATCCTGCAAAGCTTCCAAACAAAGATGCCTGAAACAATATGATAATCAAATATATGATAATACTCTTCGAAGGCTGCTTAATGAGGTGGTAGTGATGGGTATCGGTAATAGCAGTAGTAGTAGGTGGTGCATTTATGTGCAACCGTGTGATTAGTCGCTTCTGTAGTGAAAAGAAGAAGAAGGGCCAAAATCGAAATGATGATGATAGTGCTGCTGCTGCTGCTGCTGCTACTGCTGCTACTGCTGCTGATGATGATGACGGTGACGAATTTCTTTCTCTGTTGTACTAACCATGATGAGCGGTTTACGCCCATAGCTATCACTTAGCCATCCTGTAGAAGATGATAGATGTGTTGTGAGAGAGAGAGAGAGAGAGAGAGAGAGAGAGAGAGACGTGTGTGTGTGTGTGTGTGTGTGTGTGTGCATATGTTTTCGCAACTTCTACAAATTATTAATCGACGTGTCAGCTTATGGACTACCACTTATGAAATATATTATACTAATGCATTTACCTGTCACGGGCACGCTGATCATCTGTGCACCATTGTAGGATGCATAAATATATCTGCCATGATCAGAAAACTACAGTCATTTTCTACTAATACTGGAAGAAACTTAAAGTCTACCCCAAGGATGCGGCATTAGCCCCAAATCGAATTGCGAGGAACGGTATGATAGGGATTATCAAACTCAAACCTGCAGTAAAAAACATAATCAATTATACGAAAACAATTTCGGAGAAGCACCTAACATCATCTTCTCAAAACAGTACCCAGCATGTCAATGAATACGCTGAGATATGCGATGAGCAGAGATCCTCTCTGCGCATTGTTTTTAGTTTCCGTAGTAGAGACTTTGGAGCTGGTGGCAACGGAATCCTCCATGAATACGAGTTAAGCAATGGGGCAGCTAGCTGCTGTTTGAATCTATGAGAGCGTGTGCAACAACTTAAACGCGGAACGACGGAACGACAGCTCCGTGACGTTATTTCTCGGAAATGTGCTGCTCCATTTTGAGTGATCTTGACTACAATCGCCTCAAAAGTAGTCGAAATTGCACGGGGTTGTTCTCGCACACGAGTAGTGTTCCGAGCGGTGCTTGAAAACGTGTTTGTGTTCGAGTACATGTACAATTAAATCCCGGTATCACCATGCGTAACACCGGGATTTTTACCATGTAACTGGAACTCTACAGCCTGTAGATCTACGACCTGTTTTTCTTTTGCTTTAAAAGGAGGTGGGTGGTTATCTTTCCGATAGAATTCCGGGAACATTACTGATGTTTCCATAAATAAATAATGTGCTGGAATCATGCCAAAAAGTTGGGAAGATGAAAACTTTACAAAGAAATATAGCGTGACATTTTCAGACGAGCGTGCTCCATGAAAATTCTTCCCTGAACTTCAGGTTTTCAGATAATATTACTGCATCCTGCCAGATAAAAAATAGCAAAATATCGAGTATTTCTTTTCTTAAAACCATTCCATCAATGCATCTGTCCCCAAAGTCGGGAATGTCTGCGAACAGCTCTGAACCAGGTTGACTTAATTTCATCAAACTGAAATAATCAGCCCTAATGATATTTTGATCTTTTGATAGGAAGATTGGATCCATTATAAATATGATTTACGACATACTTATAAGACATCAAAATTATTAATTAGAAGGTATTCCATCTTTGTTGTTCAGCTTTGAAAACTTAATCCACAGCACTGTGAAAGGAAGGGAAAGCCGACCCGATCAGACAGCCCCCCATGGATGCCAAGACGATCAAGCTTGCTCTTCCAAACGGTGATATTCGTAGGATCCGATTGGAAGGGATTTCAGGACCGGACAAAAATTCGTACGTGGAACTGTTAAGGAAGGTTTCGAATCTGGGCTCTAATGAGGATAACAAGGCTGGAGAAGCAGCTTCCTCAGTACGGTTGAAATACAAGGACGATGAAGGTGACTTGGTTACCATCGAGTCTGCAGAAGAATTAGCGTATGCTTTCTCAACTGTGAAAAGTGAATCAGTTCTCAAGATACATCTTGAACACATTTTTGACCCTCAAGAAGACGAGCAAAAGGAAGCGGCACCTGAGGATGTATTAGTACAAAGCGTTATATCTTATAACAGTGACGATCTTTTACTGGCCGAACCAGCAAGAGATGAAGCTGCAAGCTTGATTGAAGAGAAAACTCAGGCATCATCCTTTGAAGTAGTCAAGGATGAGAAGGAGCAGGAGACCACCGACTGGGGAACAGTTATCGTCGACGTAGTTACACCCGTAGAACTTACGTCTTCCTCTTTCGATCAAACTCCACGAATCGTGATCCCTGAAAAGGTAAAGGAAGACTCAAGAGATGAAGTGAAGGTTGATTCCACCGTGAGCCTTGCAAATGATGCTATCAAAGATTCAGTTGACTCTCAAGTCGATAAAGTCCCACGAATCGAGATTCTTTCAAAAATGAAGCGCGAAGATTCGGATGATCTAAATGAGGCAATCACAGAATTCGTGGATTCCCAAATCGAAGAAGTGATGACAGAATTTTTAAGTACGGACCCTGAAAACCAGATTATACATGATAGTGAAGATTTGGTAACAACTGAAGTTAAACATTCAGACAAATTAAAAGATTTAGGACAAGATTCTTCATCAAAATCAGAGGAGGCCAAGTCAGAGGAATTCGCAGTTGGGAACGTTAGGAGTCTAGGTGCAAGTTTTCTTCGGTCAAAGTCCTTTTCGAAAGTCCTTGCAAAGAATATGGAGAAGATTATGAATTTAACCACATCTGGTCGTGGCGCTGAGTGCCTTCAATTTATTCGTGAGAAGGCTAGTGAAGACCCTGAGTTGGTGAATCATCCATTTTACCAAGCCGTTCTTCCTCATTTTGCCGTACTGCAACAAATATTTGTGAGTAACATTACTTCCCTCTCGGAAACCTTGCTTGTCATGGCTTCAGCCTTAGATGGATCCAAAGATTATAATCGCATTCATGATGAATTCCATGAGAAGAAAGATGATGAGATCTCCCCAAAGACTCATGATGATGAAGTCCACCGTGTAGAAAAGAAATGTAAGATGGAGAGAGACAACGTACGTGACTCCCACGAAGTGTGTCGCCCGCCTTCAAAGTCACTGTTACCCCTGCAATCCCTTCCAGACACGAAAATGGGAAGCGAAGAGAAGGGGGAGGCCATCAAAAGTGGGGTAGAATCTCAAACCGATACAATTTTAGTAGTCGGTAAAGGAAATCATATAAAATGGAAATTTGACGAAGGAATTCCCTCAATCAAGTTTTTTAAGCATGGATGGAACAAGTCTGCTCATCCAACTCTCCGCCATGGAGATCGACTTGTACGCATAAATGACATCTGGATCCAAACCTTTGATAGGGAAACAGTGCAAAAGACTTGGCTGAGTGAAAATGGCGGATCAGCCCGGTTGTATTTTCAAACCCTTGACCAAGTTCATCCATGTGAAAAGTATCACGACCAACTGCAAGTGTTGGCGAACATGGGGTTTCTGCAAACAAAACGAAACAGGGCCTTGCTTGAAATCAACAATGGGCAGTGCCAAGCGGTCATTGACACCCTGTTGAAAAAATGATTCTGCAGAAAAGAATTTGGATGAAAATGACATTACATTCGGTTGCCTACAGACAGTCAAAAATAGTTTGATTGCATCGTGCTGTACAGCTTTATCTTTGCGTGGTCCTACTGCCTCGTGTAGATCGTTTTCATTGTGAATGGTGACAGAAAGCATGGTGTGTTTCATGCAGTCTAGTGATTGACCACATGCACAGTGTATTTAAGTGATTGATCACATTCTTCGGTCGAACGCACGAAATTCGTTATTTGGCGTTGCGCGTGCTAGCGTGCACACATGCAGCAAGGCACGTGGTGTTCTGATCTCCTCTGTTGTGCTAGTGTGGAGAGACGACGCATGCTGAGGGTTTGAGTCATTGTCTCCGCTGCAGCATGATCTAGTGATGTCTAGATATCTGATGTGCGTGATGCATCTTGTGTGCAGTGTCAACAGCCACAGCTAGCGCAAGGGCTGTCAATGAAGGAACACCGTGCGTGCCACCTCCTCAAACACCCCTTTCTAGCTTTCCCTTTTCACACAGAATTTCGGCACTAGCAGCTAGCTACAGCTAGACAGCTAGGGCAATCTCCGCGTGAACCGAATGATGAATTGACATTTTGTGCTCATTGGCAACGGGCTCCATTGCAGACAGATGGGGAAGATGGACGATCATTGCATCTTCCGCCACTTTTTCACAGGCTAGCTGGGCTTGCTGACGGAAAAACCATCACTAGATCATTGTGACCTAGCCATTTAGCTAGCTAGCTAGTGTCCTAGATCTGGGAGCTGTCTTCATCGTTCACAATGAGGGACAGATTGCAGCAAAGATCGGCGTCAATTCGTCTTCAGCCACTGACAGCCACGAGACAGGCCGGATCAAACCGCACAGTTCACGTGTTGTTTTGCTCAAGTTCGACTCCGTGACAGCAAGACTACACTTGAAATGACGAGCTCGGGGGGGGGGGGCTAGGGGGGGGGGCAGAGAGTGGGAGCAAAGTGAGAGAATCAGAGAGAGAGATGAAGAAACTTGAATGAAAGAATCAAAAGAGTGGAGATCATTGGTTGTCAACAAAATGCATCGTGCACACATCTGCGTGTGGACGTGCAGGCCACACTGGCACACGTGTGATCCCCATGCCGTCAAGAAAGGTGTGACAAATGTGAATCCTCTCATTTTTCAACATTTTTTCGTCCATTTTGGTCCGAACATGCTGGCATGTCGTTTTCATCTCTAGATCTAGCTAGCTAGTCACGTGAAATCTGTCGTTTGCCATGTGGCCACCAAACTCCCTGTGTTCCATGCACAAATGTGTTGATTCTCATTGTTCTCAAAGGAATCCATGTCGCATGACGGTGATGTAGCCAGGATGCAGCCTCAACTCGCATTTGCTAGTTTGGTGTGTGCCTTCATCCCTGTGACAGGTTTTGAGCAGCTTCAGGCACAGGATGCACTTTCTTGTTTGGGATTGTTCACGTTGTCACTTGATGTTCCACGTGGAGACCATTCTTGCTGAACTTGAGATTTGTGCTGAGATGCAAACGCTTGAGTCTTTTTTCAAGCGACAAATCACTTTTGGTGATGTTTCTGCGCTGCCGCCACTGACACAACCCCCCTTCCTAGCCACAGCTTCTTCCCCCACTGTTGTCAACAATCGCGTGAGCAACAATGCCAAATCTCAAGTTCTTTCCACCATTTGTGTGTGCGAATGAAGGGGAAAGGGGTTTCAAGATGACGAAAAGGGCTCCACTTTGCTGAAAAATGAACACCCCAGTCATCATTATCGCAATGATCCCCCCCTAGCTAGGCTGTTGTGCTGAATCAGAGGACCATGTGTGGAAGATTTCAACAACAATGAGAGGGCTCGATTGCAAGTGAGGGACATGACAAATCTGTTGTCTCCATTCAAGAATCGTGCAACATCATTGCAACTGTGAACAATCAGAGAGATGACAAAGAAAAATCTTTGGATAAGCACAACAGACACAAAGAATGCGATCTAGTGACAGGCCTGAACCATTTCTGTGGACGTTTCAAAATTGCGACAATGGAATCTGCATGTCAGAAAAAAAGTTGGAGACAGGCCAGCTAGCCAGCATGCATGACATTGCGAGGCTTCACATCGCAACAATGCAAAATGCCAACAACTTTTGCAGAACCTTCTAGCCTTGCTAGCTTACACATTGCCTAGTCCAGCAGTGCTAGCTAACTGGAGTCTGGAGAGTGTCCAACGTGCAGCATGCATGAATGAAAATCAATTGTGACGGAGCTCTCGAATGATTGTGACTTTGTCTCCAACATGGAACTAATTGATACATTCTTCAGTGCTCTCTAGGGTTCTTGCGCTAGGTGTTTGACGGAAGCTGCACGTTCAGAATCTCGACGTGTTGATGCGTGGGGGGGTACATGTGATGACAACGCGAACAATGACTGGAACATTGAGCAGCGCATACATGCCCACAACTAGACAAACACATTTAGACACAATTTCTAGACATCCGCGGTGATTTCTAGATTCATTTTGGCATCGTCACCTATGCTGATCAACGGCGGCCAGTGACAACACAAGCGCACATGATGTGCGCACTTAAACTCACATGAGTTCGATCCCTATTCTAGTCTAGCAGCACGCGCGACATGCTACATCCCATCACAAAACCTATTATTATTTCGTTACACGGTAGATGTGGGCCTTGATCTGGGGATCCCATGTGGTTTCTATGTCGACTTGAGCTTCAAGCCTGTGGGTGCAAGGAAGACGAAGAAGAAGAAGAAGAAGAAGAAGAAGAAGAAGAACAAGGAGGAGGAGGAGAAGAAGAAAGTTACCAACTTTTGCTTCCACTTTGATTAGTAAATCAAAAATTGAAAGTAATCTTCATGAAAAATATAGATGACTTTAAACTTGCAAAAAGCTGAAGACAGCACACACACACACACACACACACACACACACATACTATATACGTATAAATAAATAAAAACATATATATATATATATATATATATATATATATATGTATACAGTCTAGTACCGAAATAGGTTGTTGTTATGATCTGTTGTTGATGCTTCAGCCGAGTTTATAGGATCATAACTTAATACCTTTATCGTCATAATACACAAAACATATCATCATCAGTGAAGTTGAGTTAATCACACATAATCATTGACATCACAACAAATGAATTTAGTTGAGTGGAATAAAGAGTTTCATTGACAATATTCAAAACGACGGTGATTGAGGGAGAAAGGAAAAAGTGCTGGTTGGTATACAATATGCTTCTTCTTATCACCATGGCGTTTGCTGGTGCTTCACTAGATATCTTTGCAAGAATCTCATCCTTTAACTGTTGTTTACATATATATATATATATATATATATATATATTTCTAAGGAGGATGATAGAATGATAAAACCAAAGCCTGAACCTTCATGTCTTCACTGCATGCTTACATTATATAGATTCTCTCTCTATCTTCCTATCTTCATGAAGAGAGCATGCATCATTGGCTGGCAGTATCATACGCTAACATCATCTACTAACTGCGAGTTGTTATATCATCCTCTATTTACTTGATATTTGCACATTAGTATGCATGTAGGAACTTATAATATATTTATACACACACACACACACACGCACACACACACTATGTATATATATATATATATATATATATATATATATATCAACTATTACTACTACAACTCTACATCTTGAGGCCAAGCATATGTGTTTAACCAGATGAGCTTTGCATTCGAGAAATCCGCTCTGTTTTATAATTAATATCACGGCATTAAGATGATTAGAGAATACTGGGAGGAGGAGAGGGGAGAGAGGGTGGGAGGGAAGTATTGGCACTGAAGGAGGCATACATTGCCTGCAGCACAG
Source organism: Bigelowiella natans CCMP2755 (assembly GCA_000320545.1). Taxonomy (NCBI): domain Eukaryota; phylum Cercozoa; class Chlorarachniophyceae; genus Bigelowiella; species Bigelowiella natans. The sequence goes on along the minus strand of ADNK01001279.1, from coordinate 126,871 downwards.
TATTCGTATGTACAGAAAAGTAACAGTTAATATCTGGTGGCAATTCATTCATTGTTAAATAAACAATCGAGTAGTATTCGCTCTGTATGAAAAATTGATTCTGAATACTCTCCTTTAGTACTTACTTCCGAGCATCCTCTTGCACGAATGTAATGCTATCTTTAAGACCAAACTTCTCAGCCACCTTTTCGTATTTATATATATATATATATATATATATATATATATATGTATATGTGTGTGTGTGTGTGTGTGTGTGTGTGTGTACATAAATGTAAGTAAATTTACGCTCGAGAAGAATATGAATTCTCTTGTTTGTTCTCCCTCGATAAAGTTTAGACGGCGGTTTAATGATGAATATGTTACGTGTCTAGTAATAACACCTCACACAATATGTAAATTACTAAAATGATCTCACAAGGCACTAATATATAGCAGTACATTTGATTCGTAACTCAGCTAGCAATAGCAGCACTGGTAGTAGCATGTGGTAGTAATAGCAATAGTAGTAGTACTTGTAGTAGTAGTAACAGTTGTACGAAATTCGTCCAAATAATAATACGGAAAATTCTCTTCCCGTCATGATCATCATCATCGTCTCATAAACATCATCCTAATTAACATTTGTTGTGTGCTGCTACTACTACTACTACTACTACTACTAATAATAATACCTTTTGGGCAGTGCTGACTTGAGAGCCTAGAATCTCATAGCCAACACAACGTCCTCCTCCCTTTTCTTCTTCTTTTCCTTCTTCACCAAAGTCCATCATCCATAGATTACCAAAGAAGCATTGCCAGCCCAAACTGAAATAAGAATCAAATGAATTATAAAACTAGGCAATAAAATCATTTTTTGTGTTATCATATAAATCGATCGTCGTGTGAAGTGAAGTAATATTTGTCGGGGATCTTAAAAGTGGGGTGCTTTCCCACCCACCCATCCACAAAGAAACATACCAGTACTCCTTCTAATACCTACCTCGATCCCAACACAACGAGATCCACACCATTGCATTGCAACTCATCCCCAACAGACGATTCAACATCAAGTATGGCCTCCTTGATTTTCTGAGAGAAGAACCATGGCAATACATGCTGAATAATACTCGTTCGCGTGCGCAAAAGGATAAAGGTCGTTGTTTACAAAAAGAAAAGAAAAGAAAAAGAATATGAATTGTATATTTGTTTCTTAACATGTGGAATATGTAAAAACAGCGTTGGTGGCAGTATAAGCAGTATATCGAGTACTACGAATTATCCTAAGAAACAGCAAAAGAAATAGCTTAATCTACTACTTCTACTACTACTACATCTCACCACGTGAGACTCAAGCCAAGTAGAGCCATAGGCCATCTAGTTGATGAAGCAGCAGCATTAGTCGGAAGAGAGAGAGAGAGAGAGAGAGAGAGAGAGAGAGAGAGAAAAGTAACGATTGTTATTGATGATGAACGACTCAATGCACGATGCCATCACATTGCATAAAAAGAGCAACTTTAAGATATAATTTAATTTTTTGGAATTCTACTACTGCGACTGCTATAATGTAATCTTCCTCCTCCTCCCCCTTATGTGAGTGCTATGTGTTGTTTTTAATGCCACTGCTGTGATCTTAACTCCTTTTATTTGTCGCAACATCTCAGCTATGATTTATCATTATCTACTCATATGCTTCTATTATCCTTTGACGACGACTATTACTGATACTACTACTACTACCTGATTTAGGCCACGTGAATCATTGAATCTTTGAATCATCCATTCGATGTCTTCTTCAACCCCACGTAGCTCAAGCCAAACGTCCATCAATGTCCCCCATTTATCTATATAATAATACATATTTATTAATGCTATAGATGTTCCTTCATGCTGATGTTTTCGGTAGAAATCCAGCACAACTTCCCTCCTTGGTACACAAGCATCATATATGTAGTATGATAATAATGAGGATAAACTATAACCTTGTTCAAATGCCATCCCATTAGATGTGAAATTTTCGAAAACAGCGAGAGCATATCTTCTTTCTTCATTTAATCGCTCCACAAATATCTCCCCTCTATTGTTTGTATCAGTAGATAAAAATAATTGTTGGCACATCATTCAAAATGATGCCATGACGAAGAAGAAGAAGAAGAAGAAGAAGAAGAAGAAGAAGTGGCTAATTCTAATGAGAAACAAAGGGAGGGAGCAAGCTCACTCACGACATCATCTTTGTATGATAGTGGTAGGTAGTGTTTCGAATGAAAGCAATGTCACGATATACTCATAATCATAATAATGAGACCAACACCTTCTCCTTCTCCTCCTCCTCCATCATCACCTCTCCCATGACATATATGACATAACATTACAAGAAAAAGACCCGTAAATAAAGTTAGAGAAGGAAGCTCTAACAGCATCGTTGTCCAGCTCATTACAACGAACAAGGCACCGTCTGGTAGTAGAAGAGAAAGACATCAACATGATCATAGTAGTAGTAGTAGTAGTAGTAGTAGTAGTAGTAATAGTAGTAGTAGTGGCAAAAGGGGTTTAAGCGACGAAGAAGAAGAAGAAGAATGTTATGATGATGAAGAATGAGCAGATCTTACTTAGTAGAAGCCACACATCATTCTCCTCACTCGCTCACCACAAACGACAATGGATGTGCATATATCGTGTAGGTAGTAGTAGTAGTAGCTAAGAGCAGCTAATTCACAGAATTTAACGATGTTACTAGGTGTATAGTAGAAGTACCTTGCTTCATCCATCATTTGTGGATTGGGAGAAGAAGCATAAGCAACACCAAGATTGTACCTGAAGAACATCCAACCAGTACTCTTTACTGTTTCTGCCCTTCAACGGAAGAAGGGGTTGAGGTTTTATGATTATTGTTCATATGAGGGTAGTAGTGGGAGGAGGACAACGATCGACGATGACTATCTCATCATCACCATGCAAAAGCATCCTGCTGATTGCTGCATTCCAATGCCTGGAATTACGTTAGAAGCACATAATGCTATGTTGATCGTGATGCAACTGAAAGGATGATCATGATGATGATTTCGCTTATTGTTGATAAATTGGATTGATGGCAAAGAAGAATAAGATGATGATGACGAAGAAGAAGAGGAATCACAGCCACACAAGAGCAGGTATCACATGCCAGAGGCAAACAAAAATATTAATACCTCTTTGTAAGACTTTATTGCCTCTTCCAATTTACCACTATCAGCAAGTACCTTTGTGTGTATTATGATGATGCACGTGTGACTTTGAATGCTAATGTGTGTGTGTGTGTGTGCATTTGTACGTGCTTATCAGCAGCTTGTTTCAAATCCTCGGTGGGATGGAACCAGTGGTAGGATATACATAATCATTGCTATCACTATTATTATTATTATTGTGGTGGTGGTGGTGGTGGTGGTGGTGGTGGTGGTGATGATGATGGTGAGTGTTACTTGTCCTCTATTTAGCCATACATCAGGATCATCCGGGGCAAGTTCGATAGCCTGAAGAGGAAGAAGCAGAAGAAGAAGAAGAAGAAGAAGAAGAAGAAGAAGAAGAAAATGAGATATATCATCATCTCCTACTGCCACCACTACTACTACTACTACTACTACTACTATGAGTTACCATATCATACATCTTGAGGGCCTTTCTTTTATCTCCTAGACTGTCGTAGCTTACTCCCTGTAGCAACACCAGTAGCACCAATTCAGCACCATTTCAATTTAAAAGAATCAATAAAAGGTACAACCCAATAGTATTTTTACTATCTATTATTTGATATTCATGAACGACAGCATCGGTTGGTTGCAGCTCTTCAAAAATATAGGATTATACTAACATATAGCAGCTCTCCAAAAATATAAAATTGTAGAAATTGTAGTGCGTTTAACAGCACTCATCAGCAGCTGTCTACTTCCACGCTTTGTTATTCTTTCTTGACGTAAGCGAACAACCTCCAAAACCATCCCATGGCTAGGTTTTAATTTGTATGATATGATATGATATCACGGTATTAATTCGAATGATGTGGTATGTGATATGATATGATATGGTGGAGAACACCATGCTATAGAAATAAGTGGCCTGGGTGTCCTTAGCTTTCTGAGATGTCAGCTGTGATGCCTACATCAAACAACATAACGCAGTGTATTCCATGCTTAGATACAAAGCACCTTCAAAAGCACAAATAGAAGTAAAGAAGAAGAAGAAGAATCGCGTCTACCACCACCACCACCACCGTCGTCGTGATCATCATCATCATCATTATCATATTAATTATCATTATCATTCATCGTCATACTAGTTTGAATGCGTCTAGAGCATTTTGATGTCTTCCAACGTCCTCCAATAACAACCTAAACATCGGGTTGGAGCTGTTCATTTTACCATCATCATCATCATCATCATCATCATCATCATCTTCACGTCCATGTATTAGAAGATTGCCCACTAGCACGCAAAATGACCCACCCCTTGTTGTAAAATGCAGTTGCGTATGATGGGTTCTCCTCGCAACATCTTTCGTAAATGTCCAACTAAGATAATAATAACAATAATAATAATAATAATAAATTACATATAGTGGTACGGCTGTTTGCTGATGATATTTGAGCGACTGCGACAACCCATGTCATGCATTTGATTCTATCATACGATTTCTCTGTTTCTTCTTCCTCAAATACTACGTGCAATTGTAGGTTGTGGGTAAAGTAAGATGATGAATTTACGCTGATACTGTACTACCGATATTTAATTCTAAAAATAAGACTGCTGCTGCTACTACTACTATTACAAGTTTAAAAATAAAGAAAAGCATATGTGAAGTGTGGGATATACTACATACCGCTGCGTCTACTTCTCCCATATCTGAATAGCACAAGGCCTAACAATATACTCATCATCATCATGAAGAAGAAGAGGAGGATGCTGATGATGTTGATGATAATGATGATCATGCTACAAAAGTAGTTCGCGTGTATTGTGATTTCCATATTTGGGAGAACCTAGTCTAAGAGTATAAGAAAGATATCATCATTATTCATTGGGATTATTATTTGTAGTAGTAGTAGTAGTAGTAGTAGTAGTAGTAGTAATACCATGTTGAGCAGAGCTTCTTTGTTGAATTCAGGTTCCATATCTATTATCTGCATCATTCAGCGAGTAATATCATTTCATAGAGAGAGGAGGGGAGGGGAGAGAGAGAGAGAGAGAGAGAGTAAGAGATGGCAAGATAGAAACAAGAAATGAATATATTAAATGAGACATAAATTTGAAGTACAAAGATATGTTAAGATACGGTAATTATTCACTTTCTGATAGAGCTCGATTGCAGCTTCGTGGTCCTCCTCCTCATGAAGATTGTTTGCCTATGATCATTATATTCACAACGACGATGACGACGATGGCGGTGATGATGGCAGCGGTGGTGGTGGTGATGGTGGTGATAATTCTTCTAAATGTTTTGGTTCTAGACTTATCACAAACCACCAACATTTTTTTTAAATAAAACCCTACTATTGCTACTGCTACTGCTGCTACTACTACTAACTAGCACTTCTTCTCCTACTACTACTATTGCTACCTCTAAGAACATCGAATCAATGAGTTGCCGGTGTTCGGGGTCATCATCGTTGTCATCACGCTTAAACTCCCCTGTTTTCTGGAACGATTCAATCATGGAGTCTAAAATATCTCCTTTTCTCTTTTTTCCATCTTCTTGATCTCCCACCTCACTTTTGTTGGTGCTGTTGCTATTGTATTGGCTGGATGCAGATTCATCACGTTGTCCTGCTGATGATCTGACTGATGTTAACACGTTCACGTAGCCATCTTTCCTAACCCTCCCATACGTGTAAGCAGTGGGATTCGATGACAACGCAGTATGCATCAACGACAGCGGACATTTGAAGCAACTCCTTCTCAGTCTCGTTATGATATGCGTCCGTGATGGTGGTGGTGGTGCTGCTGCTGATGATGACAATGTGCTTCTAAGCAAACAGGATGGCTTAATGCTTTTAATATAGCTTCCTCCAAGCGTATTTGTGACGTCACTGCTCGCAAATGCGATGAAAACTATGGCGGCGGTCATAAGCATCATAATAATTAACGGGTGGAACGCTCCTGCAAGTCCCTTTCGGCTCTTCTCGCATATTGATGATGATGATGATGATGATGATGATGGTGGTGATGATAATAATGATGATGATGATGATGATGATGATGATGTGCCAAAGCCATTATTGCGATGACCGGCATTGATCATCGTCGAGGGGCTGCAAGGAGAGCGCAACTCGGTTGTTTCCGGTACCTCCGTTCAATTCGTTCCTCTCCAGGAGAGATTCTCTGCAGGTTTTGGATAAAAATATTCAGATAATTACACAATATCAATGATTTTTAATATGTCGCCTTGAAATTTTCCACGCATAGGAACTGATGAGCACAGTGCTTATATGTTTCGAAGTATTAAGTACAGAAATTGTTCTACAAATCTGCGGAACCGAGCGATAAATTAGCGCTTTCCTTCCCTGCTATGCGATCCAGCGAAGAGTGAGGAATGATGATGATGAGATGATGATGATGATGAGATGATGATGATGATGATGATGAATCATATGATTACATGCTAGCAATATCCTTCTGACAGTAGCTTCATTAGGGCGGGTGCTACGATGGCACCTAGGAACGACGTGAGGAATTAGTCCAAAGGGTGCAACGAGTAGTCTTGCTGCCAAGAAATGATCGTTTACACAGCAGCAGGCTTACTCATATCGGCAAATTTGATGGTGATGATTTCATCAGTCAATCCTGCTATGATATCTGCTGCGGAGCACAGAAATGGTGACAATGGAGTTGAATTTCTTATGTATATGGCTGCAACTCTCAAATGCTGCTGGTATTATTTATCAGGGGATTCGTATCTGGGAAGGAGAAACCAAGTCTCTTCGCACACTCGCTGCCAACTTCAAAATCTGCGAGGAGGGGCACTTTCGGTCAGGTCAAAGCGAAGAAAACGAAGAAATAGTGGGCGGTGGCTTGACCCGAACTTCCAGCGTAAGTAACAGCAGCAGCAGCAGCAGCACTAGTTTCTAAAGGCACCACCACTTCTGAATGAAGATGATCGTTTGATTCATTTCCTTCTTTAGGCTGGTACTTGGAAAGGCAGATGGAGCTCCAGGTTTGTCCTGTTCAACAAAGCTTTTTGCCTGGCATACAGCTACATCTGCATGAAAGCCGCGAAATGAATATGGGTGACGGTTCGTGCGTTTGTGATCTTAAAAGTGTTTGTTTCCTATTACATCCTACTCAGCGAATACTCGAGAGACGTCTATACCCACACTTATTCCCGCCTCCTTCAAAAAAGCATCCAGCCCGTATTGCTGCAGGTTTGGAGTCGCCAGACCCTGATCCACCATATTGGCAGAAGTACAACCTCGAGCTTCAAATGCAATACGGTTCTCTCTGGTATCCACGACAGAACGTATCTGACAATGTAGTAGTAACTTTTTTGTCTTCAAAGCATAATTCCACACATCAGAACGCTATTAGTGATGTTCATTCCAACAGATACAAAAACCTTCCACTGTTCCTGGAGAGAGGACACGGCGAGAGAAAGAACAGGAAGAGTTCGATCGGAAGTCCAGGGTGAGAAGATGCACGTGTACTACTGGTCTACTACTACTACTGCTACTGCTACTGCTACTGCTATTACCACTACTACTACTACTACTACTACTACTACGGCAGTTATGGTTCGTATTATTACAGATACATCAAGAGTTCATGCTGAAGAATTTGTACAACGCTACTCGTGAAGAGGTATGTGTACGTGCATTACTCCACCGCTTTGTTGATTGATGCAGCATTTTCTAACTTCAGATTGTACACGATAAATTGGATTTCCTCTTTATGCCAAAGAAACCAAGGTCTGCAAGTTTTGGGTATTGTAATTGTCAATATAGTCAACATGTATATACATTTATCAGGAGAAGAAAACGATCAGGGCCCTTACCACAAATAGGGAAGATACGCGTAAGAATCGCATTAAAGAAAATTCGTGCAGATTAACTGCTTTGATCAGTGTTGTAATTTTAATTGTAGCTTATGCCCCGGAGGGTGGAACTACGTGACAATGAGAGCACCATTGTGGATGCAGGAGTTGGACAGGTATTTACGTCGGAATGCATCGATTCTCGCCAAATTTTTACATATTTGGATATCTTTTTACACATCACAGGAGGTTCCAGTGTCCGAAAAAGGTGTGATTGAGATAAAATATCACAAAGAAATTCAAGCTTCTACTGGTGGAAACCATGAAGTAGTGGAGGTGATACCATAAAAAAATTCTACTCTCTAATCTATTTGAAAATAATTGCTGATCTGGAATGACTTCGCAGCATGTGGATGACTTTGCGAATGCGGCAGAGGTCTTAGCTTCACGATAATATGATGGAGGCTATTATTCTGTGTCCTAAAACGAAGTACTACTTGTTCGAGCCAGCAACGCTTGCTTGTACTTAACCACACGTGCCACCTACCGTAATCATCGATCCTACAAATATCATCACAGTACGGCGTATCATGCCATAGCGACTAAGATGTACCTCTATTTAGTCACGGAAGAGGTTAGCTAGCACGTGACTTTGCATTTAATACACATACACGCGCGTATCGTACGTTGCTACATTCTGAACGAGTAGATATAGGATGAGCTAAGCGTTTCAAACAAAAACTGAGCATTTGACGCGCGCTGCCGTCGACTTAGGTACGTGTCACGTACCATAGCATCTGACATATGCATGAAGATTGGTGCGTTAAGGCGCCAGCACTCATTGATCGTACGATCTATCACGCAGTACATAGCCCATTGTATAGGATCTATAATCACTAGCTTTAACCGCCTCTTCGCATAGCTACGTTAGGATGGCTATTGAAAAATTGTAATCATTTCATTACATCCGTCTCATAATCACTAGCAACTCCAGGATAATGATATGAAGCAGTGGTAGTGTAACTGGTTCAAATGCGCGATTTCTGAGAGATCATTCTGATCTGATCTTTCGCACGTGAATAAAGTGAATATGCAAATGGCTCGCCTATATTATCAAGTTTTTACTGATTTCTGCTCAGTTTTTGGTAGAATTAGCTTTGCATCCACTAAGTTTGGGACCTCAGCTGCCAACCAGGGGGCCAGCTGCACAATAGCAAATAGAGAGTGACTCAGGTATGAGGAAAGAAGAAATTAATCGCTTCTGGTACTAACAGTTAGTGAGGAAGTATGATTTGTATTTTGTGGTATTGATGAGCGATTTAGTGTTGTGCAACCAACCCCCAATGCCAGAGCATGGGCTACGCCGAAACGGGGAACATTTTTTGACCAAAGAGGTTTGAAATGGGCTGAAAGGCATATTTTACCTCCCCTGTAGTATAGCAGTAATAGCGGATAGCAAGCAAGTCACATGTTCTGACACTCTTCTTTTAATAAATGAAATATTCTGATGAAATTTTCCATGTTTCAAGAAAGCATACTTATGTCCAAATTAGACTCTGCCATCATCTTAAATATCGTAAATATAATCATCATCATGACCACCACCACAAAATTGTATTGTCGTTTTTTTTCACCCGAAGTGATACTCCTGCAAAGAAGGGTTCAAGTACTACTACCTGTACATTTTCACAGTCTTTCCATCTAACTCTGGAAGTACGATCTCAAATGGCGTCACTGGATATGTGATTGGTATCTAAAGATATCAATCGATAACAAGGGAAATGATTAACTCTCATGAAAATAACGGAGGAAAGTAAAAGAAGATGTAAATACCTCGAAGTTAAATTGAAATTCATACTTTTGCATTTCATGATATACCCAGCACTTGCCTGACCATCTGAATAATAGAGTTTTATAAGGAGCCAACGTAACAAAAGCTTGCTTGAGAAGCTGTTTACACATAGTAGTGAAAGCAATGTCGAGTAACAGTTAATCCAAGGCGTAGTTAGCTCCGAAGTAAATTGATGATGAAGTCATGATCTACCACAATAAGTTTACTTAATCAGCATACTGTGTTCCATCCGCATTTGGAGTTATGAAAAACCAATCGTTGTCATTTTCCTTGTTGTTGTTAACGTACTGCCATTGAACACGTTGCAAGAATCAGAACGAAAGTTGGATAATGCGAACGAGATATAGCTTTCGCATTTGTCCATGATCATCATCATTTGCCATCATTGCGTATCAATCATCACTGGCGTTTGCGTCAATTGGTGATCAGAATTTCTTGCAAATATTTGTTCACATATGTGTTTCTTTTTGTAGGACATCCATGTGGCAGGATCTTTTTAAGTGTTTTGTTACCACTAATACCGTAATCATTGCTTTGAGCTCCTCCTTCAATCTGTTGCCCCAAGCCTCTTTGTCTCGTGGGCCAGCACGAACTTTCAATAAAGGAATTTTCTTCACCGTCGCTTTTGTTTTATTAGATAGCATTCTCGATGATTCTTGCCTGGTCCTCTCACAATGCCTACTTAGCTGTCCTAGTTTCTTGCAGTTTGCTCGATATGATTAGGCTTTTCGTTCCGATAGCAGTTCGTTCGATATGATTAGGCTTTACGTTCCGATAGCAGAGAGATTCCTAACCCGCCTTTTGTCCTCCTTCTTCTTCTTTCCTATACTGCTGTGATCTATTTTCCTGGGCAGCGTACTTCCTTCCTTCCTACTACCACTACTGCCACTAGATCTAGGAACTGTTCGTGGTCAGATCGGGGTACTGCTCCTCCCTCGCTTCGTTCTGTTGTGGTAGTCTACTTGAATAAACAATAATGATGGTAATATTTGCTTACGACTCGTACGAACTACATTTTGAATCAATATCTCATGACGTAGATCCGATATCGATGCGGTTTATTTAAACTATTCCTATTATCGTCGGTCTCTTTTTCGCATGAATATATATCTCATGACGTAGACCCAATTTAGAGGCAATTTTTGGAAACCACTCCCATCGTCGCCACCCTGCTCTGCTGCCGAAGAAAGGGTTGCTCATTCAGTCAGGACATCATCATCATGATCATCATTATCATTAACTCTTTCGCCTGTTCGTCTTAGTATCAATTTTCATGTATACTTGCATCGTTCTTGGATGATAATTGTCTTTACATAGGAGCAGCAAGTAGGAATTTGGGACGACGATGAAGACAACGACGACAATGACGATGATGGTGGTGATAGCGATGATAAAACCAACGCAGCAGGCTCCTCTAGGGAGAGACCTTAGAGCTCGTTTTCACACAAACTACAATTGCAAGACTGCATCCTTGACTCAGGGTTTTCTCCCTTCATTTTCGTCACAACTGGTAACCGATGATTGAACCTCATGATTTCTCATGTGTCATGTTCTCATTCTTGCACTCCTAACTTAAAGGTTCCCAATCATCTAGGAAGGTTAGCTACTCCAAGACAACTGTATACACCTTTAGCAGGGTCACAATATTACAATCTTCAGCTAGAATGTCTGTTGATTCATAATTTCTTCGAACATATCAGGAAAGACAGCTCCAATAATGACAAAGATCTTCTGCTCAAAATGAAAAATATGGCTCGAAACTCCTTGCGAGACGGGGCTGTTAGACCAATCCAAGCAAGCAATGCACTTCGCAAAGTCCAAACCGAGCAGCCGTACGTCATCTATGGCGCATTTGGAATTATTTCTGCCTTGCTTGCAGCTTCTTTCATTTTCCACTTCTGACAACTATGTCATAAATGGTTCTACACTAGTAACAGATACCCTCTTTTTGTCATCAACATGCACATTGTAAACACTATAGAGCTCTCTTCGGTCCACAGGTCCTCAGCAAACAGAACAATTTGAGGGACTTTTTTTAGTTTGAGTATTGAGAAGAAGTTACCACCAGCGCGCATACCAACGCGACGCTGACGCAGCCATCATATACGCTAAACTGAATTATGATTGACGAAGATGGATGCTTTCGTAGTTGTTACAAATGGTATGTACACTACGTATATATTGTGACAATGGCCTGCGCTAATGACAAAAGAACGTGCGTGTGCATAGCGTGCATGCATCGCTGCGCTAGTGCGTCACATGTGCGCAGCATGTGTCGCACGTGTGCATGTGTGTGGCTAGGTGCGCGGCTTTCACTGTGCCTAGACCATTCAAAACATGCATTGCCCGTGTAGACTCCGCATTGACTTTGTTCATGCGCATGCACATGCGATCAAAACGACATGCACATGCTAGCATGCACGGACACTTTTTTGTTGCAATGCATTGTGCAGCAGCGTGCACTGCAGTGCACACACAAAATGTTGCATCTGTTGTGATGCGGTTTTCAAGCCATGCAACTTGTCACACTTGCTTGCTTTCCACACCGTGGCCTGCAATGATGTGTGCACCTGCGCACCTGCTCCATCGCGCATGCATGAAGTGTCATTTGGGTCAACAATGACAGACACGATCTTCAGTGTGCACGTGCAATGTGCGTGTGTGACAAAACGAGAGCATCCATGGCTGTGGTGATGTGCAGTGAAAAATGAATGGACCCAGGGACTTGAAGTCCCCACAGACACGCACGCACAGAACCAGAGAATGTGATCTAGTGATGGTGGAAAAATTGGAGTTTTGAGGCGATGCGCTCTGGCGCTGGCTCTGTGCGAGAGGGGGCAGGGCCACAGTGCTGCGCTGTCTGTCGGCTGTCGGCCGCTAGATCGTTGTCGGTGCAGCCACCATTTGTCAACCATCACTTGGTGGCGAGCAGGCAATGATCTCAGTGCCAGAGTGTGTCAGATCGCTAGATCGAGTGGGCGGAGACAAAATCGAGTCAATCAAGTGACTTGAACTCTGCTGGTGCGTTCAGTGGCACCTGCTCTCAGTGAACAAGCGTTGCACGCTGGCGATCCTTTCCTTGGCAAAAACCATCGCGAGAGCTTTTGTGCACTCCAGCACTGTTTGAATCGCAAGAGGTGGAACAAAAAAAGGCAAAATCACGGAAGAACTTGTGACAGAATGTGTCAAACGCCCATCGCTGCATCGAATTGGACAACTGCGTGAGTGCCGTTGGTGCAGTGGCGTGGGAGGAAGAACTTGGAAGCAGTCGCGCCTGCAGTGAACGTCTGCGATGGGGTTGCAGCTTCGTCCGCATCACTGAAAAAATCACATGGCAGAACCAAGGTGATGATGCAGGAATTGAGGCCATTGCACCACTTGGGAACAAGAACATTGAACATTGAACATTGAACAAAGCATTGATCAAAACTACATGCGCCAGAACCACATGGAAGACAGGCATGTGCACGCAGCAGAGCCTCAACAAACATCAAAGAAAGACGGGTGTGAGTGCGGCTGCTGCAAGTGAACACATTTCAGAACACAGCGAAGATTTTTGAGTGGTTTCATAATTCAAGCCGAATATTACCATGTTTGTAATTATGAAAAGTTGATCTATCTATTTCGAGCAACAAGGCATTCATCAACTGACATATCTGATTGTAGACATTATTTCATCCAAGGAACAACCTAGATATAACACAACGACAACGATATAAGAAAGACTACAGAAGAGAGTTTCCTACTACTACTACAAAGGAGAACAAACAAAGCACACCAGCCTGCTACCCAGGGGGACAATGCAGTATGAAACCTATAACGTCTTTCTCTTTCATTCCTTTATTCCTAGAGGGGCTGCGCTCTACATCCCCCCCCAAATCCTCTTCGCAGCTATAGGGAAAAGTGAATCATGTGCTCCTCATGCTAATGATGCACACATCAAAATGCCCTCCTTTCTGCGCATCATCATGATTAAGCGACTACACTATCTTGCCGTCAAGCTTCATTTGCTCCTCCCCTTCTCCTCCTCACAAGAATATTGCGATCAGGGGAGCGGGTGCCTGGCAAAATGAGCATCATGAAGTCGAGCTCAGACGAATTTTGCAGCAGCTGGTGGGTGCTGCTGTAAGGATATTGGTGGTGGTGGTGGTGGTGGTGGTGGTGGTGGTGATGCTGCCGCTGCTGCCGCTGGCCGTCGGGTATAAACAACGATGTCTTTGATCGTCGTATGGGTTTTGTGTTCCCACTCCTCCCCCTTTTCCCCCAAATAGGCCGTCCGGACAGCAAGCGCACTGCGTGATCTCAGTGAAGCGCTGATGGATAGATCCGGGAATCCAAACAACAGAATAAGTCAATACACCACCCTCTATCTAATCATGTACAATCATGTAGTAGTGTAGTGTAGTGGTAGTAGTAGTAGTAGTAGTAGTAGTAGTAGTAGAGAACTTTAAGGTAATTCGAACTTCATTTTTTAGAATGGTCCTGGTGTGTTTGTCTGATTTTTTGGTTTGCTGTTCCATTTTGGCTTTCAAGCTCTCTCCTATTTCCGTCTACTTTCTCTAATATTTCACTGACATCCAACTATTACTACTACTACTACTACTACTACTACTACTACCATTTTGCTACACGGCAGGGCTTCTCGCCACCCTCGAAGTGAAGAGACATGAATTTGAAAGTAGGAATAGGAGTAGTAGTAGTAGTAGTAGTAGTAGTAGTAGTACAGTCATAAGATGGGTATGTTCAGATAGACAACGTAATCACAAGCAAGAATCACTTCCTTGCCGATTATTTCTCACAAAGAATTAGAAGCAGCTACATCCCATGATACGTTGCAATTTTCCCGGAAACTGAAAACGAGAGATAGAATAATTCAATAGCCATGCCAGAGAAAGCTTCTCTTCGCTCATTCATTATCATCCGTTCCGATTTAGTTTTTGAATGAAAATTTTGTTGTTATTACATACTGTTGATACATCACACATCCTTGTGCAGAGGCCCTTGTGTTGGTGAAATACGCAAGGAACTACTCGTCGATCAGCAAGAGACTCTCGCGTTTATCTAAAGTTAGTAGTTGCAGATTCTAGGATGATTATGATGATTATGATGATGTTAAAAGCGAGGAAGAGAGGAGAGGAAAGAGCACCGGAAAAGCGACACAATTGCAATCGCTATTAAGTAGGTAAATCACATTGTAAGCCACAGTGATTTATCTTGACAACTACTCAGGTGACTCGATTGAGAGACTATGTGTTTGACGATACGAAGAGAAGGCTTCAGCTTATTGCGGTAAGCAACCAATAACAATTGATCTTTGATATTCCTCATCATGATCATCATCATTACTATCATCATCATATCAGCGCTGGGCGGTCGATGAAAGAGCGTATCCTATGTGGGATGTTACTGCTGCACTGCATGTCATGACTGCAGGCTCCTACCGTTTGCTTCCGAAGATTATTGAAACCAAGGTGCTGGTGATGGTGCTACTACCTTGTGTTATTATTAGTAGTAGAATACACCGAAAAATGATGAATATCCTGTGCTTGTACTGAATTTATCATCACTTGTTTTCCTCTCTCTTTCTCTCTCTCTCTCTCTCTCTCTCTCTCTCTCTCTCTCTCTCGTTTGTCGTTTTGGACGAGACGGACGTAGTATAGTTTATATGTGCATAGGAACTTGACAAACACACTCTCTCTCTCTCTCTCTCTCTCTCTCTCTCTCACACACACACGCATTGGTATTACTCACATAAATGACACTGAAAAGCATTATGATTTGGCATAATTATTATTGTATTGTTATCGTTATCGTTATGATCTCTTGAGATGCTTGATTCGGTTGGTTTTTAGGCTCAGATTTCACGCAAGTTGCCACGAGAGGAAAGAAAACGTACCATACGAAGGTTGTACACATTCAACCTACCGATCTACTATCCCCCCTCCTTAAGGCGTAGTACCTAGTGATCATCATCATCATCATCATCATCATCATCATCACCATCATCATCCGTGCGCTATCATATCATTAGGCTAAACGACAAAGTCTGGATAAGGCTACTAGCAACTAGGATCCCAGCACAATTTACAAACATACGAGTTGAGGTAGTAGTAGTGGTGGTAGTGATATCATGATGACGATGATGACGATGATGATGATGATGATGATGATGATGAGCTGCTTCTTTTTTATCTTGATAATTTTGTTCTTCTTGTTCTATTATTGATCTACAACAGAACGGAGTGGCATATCTGAGGGCTGCCGACGAATTCGAGATAGGAATATCCCTAAGAATGAAACCAGAAGGAGCTCCTTTAGCACCGCACCAGCCATCTGGAAGAAGAAGAAGCAGTAGCAGTAGGACGGCGTACAAGGAAGGAGGCTGTGACCAGAAAGAGGGGGACAATGATGATGATGATGATGATGATGATGATGATCCTCAAAATAGAAGGGTATTTTGGCTACTACTCAGCGTTAATATCTTGGTTGCTGAGAAAGCTAATAACAACAAGAACAAGAACAAGTCAAATAGACTCCTTGTGGATCAAATGCAGGTAGTAGTGCTCTCCGCCAAAAAATACGATATAACATACACATCATCTAATCTAGCATCATTTTATACTACACCACGGAACTACTACTACCACTACTTCTGCTACTACTACTACTACTACTACTACTACTACTTATGCTACTAGTAGCAGTAGCACATATCTGCTGCTACCACCACAAGCAACAATCGTCGTCTTCTCTCTTAGCAAGCTCCTTATTGATGATGATTTTCTTCTTTTCCTTCCACCATCCAATCAACTCAGATGAACAAACTGAGAGATCACCTAAATAATCTTATCTTCCTTGAGGTCATTATCACCTCATCTGCTACCATGAGAATCATGATGATGATGATAGTGAGAAGGATCGTCACCAACTATTATCAACACAGCCGACCTGATGATAACACAATTGGACGAACCAAAATATGTAAATGATGTTTTAAGTACAACAACAACAACAACAATTTGTAACTGTCTCTTCTTTCTCGCCGCTCAGTCAGTTGTCGTCGCAATTACCTTCTTCTTATTTATTCTTCTTGTTATACTACTAATAATAATGCCGTGTTTCATACATACATACATGCATACATATACACATACAAACATACAGACATACATACATACATACAAACATACAAACATACAGACCAACCCCATCGTCGTGATTTACAATCGGTTGCATCTCTTTTGCATGAGACTTGGGTAACAATAATAAAAGATACTCTTTCCTAGTATATCATCACAATAATCACGTATAATATATCACATTTAGTAGTAGAAGAAGAAGTAACGCGAGTGTACTCTGTCGTAAAGACTTATAATCGAGATAATCCCATCATTCATATCTCTTCAGTTGTTAGAATCCTTCCTGGAAAATGTATACACCATGCGACATTGCTGCTTTATTACTAGCGCTCTGTTATGCCCCCCCCCCCCCCCCCCTCTCTCTCTTTTCTCTCTACAGCTTTAGCTACTAGTCAAACCATCATTATCATCATCATGGTTATCATCGTCGTCGTCATAACTCTGATGAAAGCTTCTCGTTTCTACTGGTTGCATCTTGTTGATGTTGTTGTTGTTGTTGTCGTTGTTGTTGTTGTTTTTCAGTCTTGGCGTGCTGCAGAAGCAAGCAAGAGAAGCAGCAGGAAGTCTCCACGCAAGGTTTGGACCAAAAGGAGTGACAATCAGCAGGTTAGCTACTTAAATAGATAGTAACTTTATTATGTGTGTGCATACTGCTACTTGTATTATCATCTAACATTTCAAACAATATGCTGCTGCTGCTGCTGCTGCTGCTGCAATATGATAGGCACTGTCCTACGACTAGATGTTGTTGCACCCCCACCACACTTACACATACGCATCATCATTAAGTTGGTCACTACTCTAATTGATGTATAAATACATACTAGGAGCAAGGAACAACTTGTTATTCGGTATTGGAAAAATGCGCCACTTATTCCAGTTGATGGGCAGATCTATGCTGCTGCTGCTGCTCAAATCCAGGCTGGTAATAAGAACATGAATAATAGTAAGAAGAAGAGTAAGAACTTCTCGCTCATCTAGCTGTTGTTGTTGTTGTTGTTGTTGTTGTTGTTGTTCAACAATACACTATCGTCTTTGTTTGTTACATTCACTGTAACATGATGAAGTCGTCGTTCTTTGGTTATCACATATAATGATGATGATGAGATTACATAATCCATCCATTCTATGATATATAGCACTACTACTACTACTACTACTACTACTTTTGATACTAATACAATGTCGTCTCAAATCTTCATCTTCATCATGTTCATCATCATCATAAGTGAAAAGCACTTCATCGTGGTGAAGCAGCAAATATCATATGTTCCCTCACACGATAATAAAAAGGAAGATGTTAAGAAAAAAGGAAAATAAGTACTTCCTTTCTCTCTCTCCTATCCTTATCCTCCTCCTCCTCCTCCTCCCCCTCCTCCTCCTCCTCCCCCTCCCCCTCCCCCCCCTTCTTCTGCCTATTCTTCTCTAAATATCAGAGCCAAAGACGAGACAAGATGACGAGGATGATAACATATACTTGAAGATCGCAATAAACAATCACAACAATCTACTAGGTGTAACGAACAACCCTCCACTTGACGATTGGGGGGTTGTTGCTTCAGCTAGTGATGCTGATAATATTACTAATGATGGAGGGGAGGAGATGGGCCGAAGTGCTACAGATGATTTGAAGGGAGTAGGAGGAGGAAGAGGAAATACTAGCACCAGGACGATGATCAAGACGATTTCGCAACAACAACAACAACAACAACAACAACAACAACCAGGTTACAGTAGTAGTGGCAGTGGTAGTAGTAGCAGCAGCACTAGTAGAAACACCTTATTCTGACACATTTTGTCAGAACAGCGCACAAGTATCTACTGGCCTCTCCATCTCTCTCCCCCTCCTGCACACAACGACTACTCTCATACTAATATATATATATATATATATATATATATATAATGCACACATATATCATTGCAAAACGTGTCTTCTGTGACTCTCGCATCATCATTATCATCATCAATCACCATCAGAGATAAAGTTCTCCGCATTGAATCTGGAGAGCGTAATGCAGACGGTGTTGAGCACACACGCAGCACACCGTATTCACAGGCTTAAAAGGTAGTAGTAGTAGTAGTAGTAGTAGTAGTAGTAATTGTTGTAGGTGTTGTTGTTGTAGTAGGTACTAGTACACGACATCTAAGACTCCTCTTTCTAATCCCTCTCCTCCCCATCTTCTTCCTCCATCTCTCAATATCATCATCATCACCATCATCATCATTCGTTTCCTTGTTCTTTCCTTCTTCTGCGCCACACTGAAACAGGTACATCGAGCGTGCGACACACAATATGGGGAAGAGAAGGAGTTATGAAAGACTGTCAATCGTTGCAACAAGATCCAAAGCATCTTCATCCTCATCATCATCATCATCATCATCGTCTACTACTACATCTTCCTCTTCGTTATCTGAACACTCGTGCAGCACTAGCCTACGCGTACATCTCACCTATTCGTACAAGGTTGTTGTTGTTGTTGTTGTTGTTGTTGTCATTGGGCAGCATACGTAATAGTTCCCAATACCATATACCATTGTGAAGACATTCAATTTCTCTTTCTTCGTCTCCTCCTCCTCCTCCTCCTCCTCCTCCTCCTTTTCTTACCATAAACATATTTGAGTGAATACGTCATTGTGTCTAACTTCCATGATGTATTTCAATGTTACTTCTACAAATAAACGATTTATATGTTTTATCGTATTTGCTTGAAGTCATCCTCGTCATCACCATCATCATCATATACTGCAGATTCTTATATCGGTGCACATGCGCACTGGTAAGTTTATCCTTCGTTGGGAGAGAAGAGCAAGTACTGGTGGTGATGAAAGTGGTGGTGAGAACGTAAGACTACTACAGCTGGTCAAACCACGATTGCACCGCATCCTCTTCAACACACAGAAAGCAATCGAGAAGAGCTGCTACAACATCGTGGCAGAACTAAGATCACTACGGTCTCAGGCAGCTTTGGAGCACATATCGGATGTATGCAATAATATGGGAGGGGGAAGGAGAGAGAGAGAGAGAGAGAGAGAGAGAGAGAGAGAATGTGATAACGGAAATGAGAGGAGACAAAGCTGATGTGAATGATGATGATGATGATGATGATGATGATGATGATGGTGATAAATTGAGAAATAGCTACCTTACTAACTAACTAACAATCAGGTTTGTGATAGTATGGGACTTTCAACGTCGCGCTACTTGACAGCGCACTGGACCAGCAGCTCTACCCCTTCTTCTTCCTCCTCCTCCTCCTCCTCCTCCTCCTCCTCCTCTTCCTTAGAAAACAACAACAACAACAACAACATCAACAACCCCTTTATGGGAACCTACTGCCTTTTCATCAAGCTACGGAAATGGTCCAACTTCTTCCTCGGAATTAAGCTGTCCTCTTCTGAGCCTTCAAGCGTTGTTGTTGATGATGATGATGATCTCAATGCAAGTGCATGGTTCATACAAGTAGTACAGGTGACTGTCTGAGTGCCTGAGTGATGATGTAACGATGTAATTATGATGATGATGATGAGGAGGAGGAGGAGGAGGGGTAGTCCCTCTCACTCCTCACTGAGAAGGAGGAGGAGAAGGAGGAGGATGGGGAGGATTGTAACAAATGTGTATATTTTGATTACAGTGACGTCTCATCATTCATTTATTCGTCCATCCATTGATTATCAGGTAGAATCTCAAGCAAAGAAATCTTTCTCGGTTGTAACAGACGCAAGGCAGTTGATGGACGGCATCTTTGCACCCAAATGTTTCTATCAAGTAGTTTTCAAAGTGACATTCTCTTCTTGCAGCCTCGAGCAAATCGGTCATCAAGGAACAGACGATAGAAAGCAATTTGAAGAGTGTTTCAAGCAGGTAGTAGTAGTAGTAGTAGTAGTAGTAGTAATAGAGCGAAGGTAAACAACGAGAAACAACATCAACATAGATGGCCATCATAGCGCTCCTTCTTTATGATGATATTATTAAGAATGAATTCTTAGATAAATGATGTGTTTTTGTTATTGTTGCTGCTGCTGCTGTTTTTGTGATGATAATGCCGTAGTCATGTTTGAGATTCCTCGAGAAGGGGTCAAAACAACAAAGTGGTGATAGTAGAAGTAGCAGAGGCTCTCCATCTTCTTCTTTGGGGGAATCCCACTACAATTCTCTTCATTCACGAGTCGTCGAGATTACAGGCATTGAAGCTGGGAGCGTTGTGGTGCATGCTGTATTATCGTTCTTCAAACCGAACAATAATAATAGTAGTGGCTATAGCAATAAGGATCATAATAGTAACAACGCAATGGAAGAAGAAGATGAAAGTAATGATGATGCAGTGGTAGCTACAGCAGCATTGACAAAAGATGATGATCCTAAGGAGGAGGAGGAAGAGAAGAAGACCCAACAACAACAAGGCCAGAATAGCATCAGCAGTATATCGAGTGCAGAAGCTTTCGTGACGACGATCTGCAACTCCCCAGGAATGGTGTTTGGGAGGAACAACGGCTTCAACACTGAGAAATATGGCCAACCATCCAATACTACTGCCTTCCTCCGCACCTCCAGTAGCGCAAAGAACGATGTTTCTTTGTGGAACCAGTCTCACATCCAAAAAGGAATTGCATACTGCGAGCAGATAGCACCGATAAGGTGGTCATCATCATCATCATCATTATTATCATCAACATCGTCATCTTCGTCAATGAGAACTCCTAGCTTGCTATCTCCTACTTTCTACACATCTGCTGCTACTACAACTACTACTACTACTACTGCTGCTGCTGCTGTACTGCTACATCTAATAATTAATAAATATCAATTTATCATAGGTTTATAGAAATCCAGACCTCACGTCTCCAATTAGTATCTTCGCCTATAATCCCCTCTGCTATCACGTTTGTGGCCAACATTCAACTAGCACCTTGGATGCGTGGTTCTTCACAAGGCCTTCCAGTAATAAATAATAATCGTGATAATAACAACATCTTCACCAATCAATCAAAATCAATCAAATATCTCAAAACCCATTCACCGACAACTACAACGACACCGAATAATATATATATTCTCTCCCTCCCATTCCTCCCTGCCTCCCTATCTGTTGTTGGTTCATTGATGAGGTTCGTATCGATGTGGAGTCTCCATCAGAGGCACCTTTATCTCCTTGGACCGCATGCTGCTCGAATAAGTTCTTCAAAACGCTCCGCCATGTTCTCAAGTTTAAGCCATGTCGCTCTCGTTTCGGCGGATTCTTGGGAGCGACAGGCAAGCTAAACAGCGATTGTTACCCAACGGCCATGGACATTGTGGAGTCTAACTTTCCTGAGAGGGCTCAACTACGTATTTCTTACGATCACATGTCGCCAAGGATGATACAAACGCTCGTAGGCATGAACCTGAACACTTTAAGTCAACTAGCAAACTATGCCCTCGAGCTTATCGAATGGAACAAGAGGCCGATGATATCGTCATCATCAACAACTATACCATCTAGCAACATCATTCCCTCCAATTTCTTTCGAGTGAAGTCGCTCTCCATCGATACACTTATCATCACCTTTGACCACCAAGGAGACCAGAACTATCAACAACTGAAAGTAGTAGCCTACGCTCTCATAAATGGAACAGGTGCTACTCATATAACTACTAATATCATAGCTATAGTCTTGAGAGGAAGGAGGAAAATTACGATTCGCACACACACACA
The DNA here is from genome assembly GCA_000320545.1 of Bigelowiella natans CCMP2755. NCBI lineage: Eukaryota > Cercozoa > Chlorarachniophyceae > Bigelowiella > Bigelowiella natans. Next base: position 104,209 of record ADNK01001279.1, on the reverse strand, counting down.
CACACACACATACGCACACACACACACACACACACACACATGAAAGTAACACATGACGGAAAATACAAGTGAAGCAAGAGTAGCACGATATTAAAGCAAGCTGTTCATTATTCATTTACGGATAATGTGTATGATGTTTGCTGATGTTTGGTTCCCCCATTTTTATTATTCTCATAGTTCTTATGTGTGATCGCTGTGTCATCATCATCATCATCATCGTCGTCGTCGTCGTCATGTGTATTGTGGCTGCTGGCAAACAAACAAACAGTGGTGCTAAGTTTGGAGTCAAAGCCTTATCGCTACCCGCATCTTCCAATGCTAGAGGACGAGTTATCCAAAGGAAAGAGGATATTGCCAGTTTTGCGGAAAATCCTACGTGCACATAAGTTTGTTGAGGTCTTAGACTCTTTCACACGTAGACGAAGATTCCTCAAGCACCCAGCTTTACTACGAAAAGAGAAGGCGCTTGAAGGCATTGTGCTCGCTCCTATATCCTCTGATCGTATCTTGGTCTCGCATCTTGGAGTTACAGTGTCACACGTTGCTGTCGCTCTTGATTTTGATACTGAAACAAAGATTTATGCATCTGGAACAGGAAGCACGTAAGCGGTTTTCTTGTTTCTAGTTTTTGGAATGAACCTCCATGGATGTGATGTGATGCTGTGTTATGTTTACTTATTCTTCTACGAAAATGACAACAAACCATCTCTCACGCACGCTGCACCCACCTCTTCCTATTTACTACTTAATCGTTCGCTAATCTCTTTATAAACTAAAAGATGATACTACTACTTCTACTACAACTACTACTACTATCACTACTACTAGTAACCTAATTATTATCTGCACTATTGGCAGCCATATAATGTATGTTCCCCATCTCCTCTACTTCCTCCTCCTCTTAAATCTCGATGGTGGTTGTGTACTGCTTCTACTACTTACTTCTACCACTACTACTCATACTTGATCGCACTCAATAATTACGCAGTACAACAAGGCAGTTAGAGCTTAAAGACTTCCATCAAAGCATGGAGAAGTTCGCACTTACGGCCAGAATTAAGATCATAAAGAGCATATGGGCTAGACACGGAGCAGGTACTGCTGCTGCTGCTGCTGCTGCTGCTGCTGCTGCTGTGAAATACGCACACACACACACACACACACACACACACACTTAGAAAAGTATGTATATAACATGATTTGTTTCACCCACAAAATAATGATACATGCAAACGTCCAATTGAAGACGACGACGACGACGAAAATGTGAACGACTACAGTGACCTACTGCCTTTTTTAATCCTTCATGTTTTCCCTCTGCAATCCAAGTGTGTTGATTGCTTGTACGTAGTATCACCTCGGATATTATTATCAATACTGGATTATATGAACAAATAGGCAACAGCGTCATGATGCTAAACAGTCCTCTAAAAGTGCGTTTTGCGCCCGAGTCTTTATGTCCTGAGGTCGGAGTATTGGCTCCAAAGACCATATTGTCGCGGTTCTCTCCCATGAATGTGAAGGATATCGTATCTACAGCATTCCGCAAAATAGCCAATGGTTCAACAGGACCTCTACTTGCCACACAGATGTCTAAGTTTGCATCTCTACTGTGTAATCCAATCGCAGTATTGGTGCATATCTTGGCGCTAATCGAAACGATATTGCCACAGAGGAATACAGATACTACCAATACTGGGGGGCAGAGGAGATTGATTTTAGACGTTGAGATCGATTCCATTGTAGTGTCAACACCCCAGAACGGGCTACACACCGATTCCACCATCACATTTGAAGCCCTAGCAATCAACCCCCAACATCGCTACTGCAAGCTTCTCAAGTTAGAGTACGACATGAAGGCGGACGCCATCTATAAGGTGCTAGCTTCTGCCGTTGCTGCTGCTTCTTCTGCTCGCGTAGTGTCCGCTATCTTCGCAATGATGAGCACAAAAAGATGAGTAATCAGTTATGCGTCACCATCTTTTTTGTACACATAAAAACCCACTTTTCATTCCAAGTTTCATCCTCTTTTTCCCTTCTGCATTATAGGTCACGCAACATGGTAACACCATTAAGACTGAGGCTCTTTTTGACCCCGAGCCAAGGTCTCTCAGGCTTTTTCTAGAGAATATCCGTGTAAACCCTCCTGATACCATTTGGAGCACTAACTGAAGCACTGAAAGCTTGTGCATGTTTGGCACACATTGAATGTGCCAGTCAGCATGTCTAAATGTTTAAGATGTTGATGACAAGCTAAATCTGAGCACAATCAACGTGAATCCACTCATGTAGCTGCCCATTTCCATCCTGTGACATCATGATCACAGTGTGTGTTTGTGTGTGAGTGTGTGTGTGTGTGTGTGTGTGTGTGTGGACCGACGGCATCTCGGAGCGTGCACTTCTCGGCAATGTTCGAATACCTCATCTTTCTTTTTCTTTTCTTCTTCTTCTTCTTCTTTCATCTTGGCATCGTCCTCCTCCTCGCCATCATCATCACACTCATGCAGGCGTGTGGTGTGCAAAACAAGAGATGTCTGGCTAGACGTGCCATCCTAGCTCTAGAGCTTGAACGTTTACGATGAGGAAGCTCAGAATGAGTGCACATGATGGATGACGATGGCCCTCGTTGTGGAGCCCGCATGCACGCCAATTCTGGGCCGGACACAGCGACGTCCACACGCTGTGTTCACAGTCACGCACGTGTCACCCGTCACTCGCAACGATGAGTGCAATGTCGTCAATGCACAATGAGGCAATCCGCAATGAAGGATCATCATGAATGAGTGAAGTGTTTCCAATGAACGAATTGCACGAATTGGTGAAGCTGGTTTCAAACGCGAAGTGGCTGAAAGGATCACCAGAAGTGCCAACTCGTGGTGCATGCTGCTGGTGAACGAATGAACGAAGTGATTCCAACGGCGCAGCTGAAAGGACAATTGTCAAAAGTGCCAACTCCATCATCATGGCATCGTGCAGCTGGTGACACTGGATCGTGGTGACCGAACGAGTGAGTGAATTGATTCCAGTGGTGCAGCTGGTTGAAAGAACGAGCTAGCTTGTGTTTGTGAACAAAGAAGTTTTTGCACGTGGGCGGAGAAGAGGGAAAACTGTTGGGCACGCTGCTGGATGTGCCAACGAGTGGGATGCATTGAGCAAGTGGGCAACAACAAAGTTCAAGTGCAAGTGACCAGATGACTGGCATGCGCTGAGCTGGTGAGTGAGCAGGCGAAGTTCACAGTTCAAAGTCGTGCTCACTTGGACGTCGTCACAACAAGGTGTGACAAGTGAACAAACGAAAGTGGCCGAAACGATTCCAGCAACGGTCTGGCGGTGCAAAACTCAAGGTTCATGCAAGACTCACATGTGGCGCCACCCAAAAGCACTGTCCAAAAGTGCGGTTGAAAGGGTCGTGGGACGTGCTGACTTTCCCTTGAGCAAGCAAATGAAACACTGAAACGTTGGAACGTTGAAACACTCTGGCACTGCCAGACTGGTGAAGTTTGACACTCGATCAATGCCAGAGTGACACGATGCATGGCTAGACATCAGGCAACAAGCTAGCAAGTGATTCCAAAGAGGGGACCTGAAAGGATCATTGGAGTGTGCTCCCTCGCTCCACCCTCCCCAATCAGCATGCCTCAGGCATCCAGAGCTCAGTTCGTTGAAGTGAATCAAGACTCAAGACCAACATTGGTGTTCACTCGACATTCCAATGAGATGCGCCCAGTGCTTTGATGACAGAAGACAAAACTAGGAGCACAGCCGTTCAAAACAAGTCATCATTTTCACAGGAGCCGTTTGAAAAAACAAGAGAAGTGGTCAACAGCTAACAGTACCTTCCGGGTCATTCTCAGAATTAAGACAATGTTGCCTCTTCGGTACCAGGAAATTGGCATATTTTTATTCAAAATTGAACATTCTTTACGTCGTATCTTAATTTTGACCTAATTCCCCTATTAAATGACTAGTTTCAGAAAGAACATCTAAGGAGACTTTCAGTAGCCATCATATGGCAAGAATTTTCTGCTTCTGCACAAGAAAGATTATGTCGCAAATCTGAATTTAACGGCATCCTAGATTATCCTTGACTCTGTCACTCCCTTTCCGAGAGAAGAGAATAGAAGAAAAAGAGGATGCACATGAACTTGATCATTTTCCTGAGCCAAGAACAAGTGCGACAAGACGTCTACGCTGTCGTTTGGAGATATATCAAGAACAATTCACGAGAAAGGCACCGATTGAGAAAACCTGTTCCTGTCTTTCCCCCCCTCGTTAGCACAAAGATCGAAAGATTGTTCGCAACACGCTTTCGGATTCATCATACTTTAGGGAGATCTATCTATTAACTTTTGAGATGCAGGGTTTGTTGGTTTCGTAACGTGTACTTCGTGAGCCAGATCATCTGTCTTGAAACTACAACATGGGCAACTGTTGCTCCAACGCTGGAAAACTTTGCAACAGCTACTGTGGCTGTGGCTACTGTATCAGAGATCAAGCATCCTTTCTTTATGCGAATTTAGTGAATAGTAATACGCATAAGGATTCTCCCGGTCTTTCTGATTATGGAGCTACAAGCTACACTGAAAACCATGTAATTGATCAAGCCATACAGAAGGACGGTTCGAAAGATGGAACATTTGAGAATCTCAATCGTCTCAGTTTAGACGAGAGCACTGTCACCGATAGTGAAGACCTCTGTTTATCTACACAGCCTACACAGGATTGGCATCATCGTCGCTACAGGCGCGATTCCAATGAAGAAAACGCAGGCTGCTCGAACAATTCCAGCTACGTTTCTTACCAGAAAGGAGATCTCCAGCCTTCAGTAGAAGGTGATCTATATTCAGTGCCTAAAGGAGAATATAGTCGTACGAAGTATGAAGTTGAAGTCACGCAACCTAAGCGCATTGAAAAAGGAGAAGAAGAAGAAGAAGAAGAAGAAGAAGAAGAATCTATCAACAATTATGAACTAGAAGACAAGGTGGTGACGAGTAGGAGAATCCAATCAACCTCCTCAACCAAAACGGTAAAAGAAATCTTCTCAGACGGAAAAGAAAGACGAATTTCAGCCAATTCTGTCGAAAATCAAGTGGAAGGGAAAGGCCATCTTTATCAATCACCGTTTGCCGAACAGAAGAGCCAAACATCCACCAGGCAAGATGAAGCTGCTGCCGGTGATGTTGATTGCGAGGATGATCATGTGACTACACCCGGAATTCCTGGCATAAATGGTGAAAAAATAGACGATAAAATCGTGACAACACGCGAAGGGGTTGCTCCTATACCGACAACGTCTGGTCCATCGATGGCATCATCTTACGAGGAATTTAGACGCCATCGGACAGTCTCAGTAGGAGATAATGATGATGATTCAAGAGCAAGTGTACTGAGTGAATCTGATGATGATGATGATGTTGATAGCGATCTGTACGATCGCACGAACAAGGACATCAAAATGATTGATGCTGCCTTGCGCATGTTAGAAGAAGCTCGTCCTCTCCAAAGCTTGCAAAATCTGTTAGTTGCGGCTGCTGAGTGAATGCTGAAGTACAGATTAACTCTTAAATTAGTAATTGTTCCTGACACTTCCTATTTTAATCTAACTATCCAGCGTAACTCCTTGCCCCAAGTATACCTAAAACCTTCAATTCTAATCTAACCATCCGGCGCAATTTCGTGTGCCGAATGTGTACTGTGGAAGAACAGCATCTATTGCATCTTCTGACAAACGACAACCGCTCGTCATTTTCATTCATCATTTGAGGTTATATTGTTTTCACAACAGATGAGCAGAGTGTTCAAATATTAGCGTGCATGTACATGCTAGCATGTGCAGTGAGCAATGAAGTGCGACACACCACACATTGAACATTTGGCTTGCCTAGACACGGTGCATGCACAGGCAGATAGATGTTTTGTCCACAGAACATGCTAATCATTGTAATGCAAGATTAGTAATTAGTAACGTTGTCATTCAGTTGGATGCATCACATGAATGCACAGCTAGCGTAGATGTTTGCAATGTGCATGTGTGTGCATGTGCTAGCTAGCATGTAGGTCGCTAGCATTGCCACAGATTGTGCTTCATCATGCAACATGACAAGAGCGTTAAGTCACACGTCTGTGTCTGCATGTCCTGCCTCATGCATTTCCGATGTTATGCTCGAGTATGTGCATGCAATGTGTGCGCATATGCCCGCTTGCATGCTGCGCGTCGCATGGCCTAGCAGATGGGCTGGTGCGTGCACAGTGACGGATGCAATGAAATGTGCAATTGCACATTGCCAATGGTCATCCTAATAATGTAGCTATGTGTGCAATGCGGTGGCTACAGCGCTAAGAATGTCCTTGTTTGTTTCGTCGATTACACGTGCTTCACATTGTGCGTTGTCAGATCCCACAAGCATGGATTCGCTCGCACAATGCCAGCAGAATGGACAACAACCTTTGCTTATCGATCTGGAGGGATCCCTTCTTTGTTCTGAATTTTCTCTTTCAGCTGCAATGTGGTTACAGGCGGGTCAACATCGATAATGATGGTTTTCCCCGTTAGAGTCTTGACAAAGAGCACCATGGAATGCGATGATGATGTTGATGATGATGATGGAACCGCTTTTAGTAAGATATTATCATGAGCTCAATGTCCCATAAACAGATGAACGTTGCAATGAATGCAGGACAATCAAGTCCCTGCGACAATCCAGAAAAGCAGGAACAACGTACGAGTACGTACGTGGTGCTCGCAAATCTGGACAGAGAAGGCTTGGAAGAAGTGTCATAATTCGAAGCACAGGAACAGAAGAAAAAGAAGAAAAAGAAGAACTCATCGTCGATCATGATACCTTCGTTCGTTGAGTCACTAGTGGCCTTCCTATCTGAGAAGCCGCTTCTCGTTATTGCTATTATTTGGATGTACGTGTGACAACAAAAACCAGAAGATTGTCACCAAGACCAATGCATAATTCCTTACTGAATCAAGTTTCCATTCTTATTTTGTCAGGCTATTCAATCTGTACAAGAATAGTAAGGTTAGTCCCTTCTTCGTACTGTTCCTCGCTTCTATTGAAATTGATTTGTTATTGTAAAAGCCAATTCCTGAGTATCCCGGCAACGTAAGAGCTATAAAGACGAAAAAAGAATGGAATCAGCTACGAGAAGAGAGCAAGCGAGATGGTAAACATTATTTGGTAGATTATTACGCAGATTGGTGTGGACCGTGCCGATCTGCTGCCCCGATATATGCAGAAATGAGCAAGGTAAATATTTAGTGCTAATGTATCCTTTAGCCAAGTAGGCTTATTCGGTCGAGTGACTTTATTCGTGTATTACAAGGATTTCGATGGTAGCCAAATCATATTTGCGAAGCTTAATGCCTCAAAGTTAGACGTGAGAAAAGATGGCGCCGGGCCTGTAAAATGCTTTCCAACAATAAAACTTTATGATCCAAATGGCGCAATTTTGAAACATGTTGAAGGTTTCAAAAAAACTGAGATAATTGACTCTATCGAAGCAGCTGGAATCAAAAGAACAGAGAACAAAAAGAAGGACTGAACCACATGTTAAGGTGTATATTTATGGCATGGCTGTGGTGTTGTGCTAATAGATGTGACCTAATAGACATAACACACATTAGACATTATGTAGATGTGTGAGACGGATGTAATGAACAAATTAAAATTTTCAACAGTCATCCTAATTAAGTTATGCAAAGCAGCGTCCACATGTATGTACGCAATAGTAATCTGTACACCTCAAGCTGGCTACCGTTTGGTAGCTGTGTAGCTTCTGCTACGTAAGGCAATGATGGATTGGGTAGCATATAGTAGTGCTCTATCACACTCTAGCTCTGTTTCGATGTATCTAGATGACATGCAGCTTGCTCGGCGCGCGAGCGCTTGCGTACACAGCAGATGTGTGAGTAATGAGTACAGCGACACATGCTAGCTAGCTAGCATGTAAGGCCTGAAGGATGCGCAGCATGCACATGCACGCACATGTTTCTACACACACGTACACACGTACATGAAACGGATGCAATGAATTGATCTTTTTTTTTCCAATTGTGATCCTACTGTAGCTGTGCAGCGCTGCATGCGGCCATGTCAGCACTCAAATTGCTGCTGGACTTGCATGCTGTCTGATCAATGTGAGACGGATGCAATGCTGTGATTGAACATTTTGAATGACCATCCTAACTAGCTAATGCAGCCACACAAAGCAGCTTCAAGTAGTGGCTACAGCGGCTGTGTTGTGTTTCTATATCTCTTGATCTGCATTGTCACAATGTGCAAAATCTGCTCTCACGTGTTTCATGTTCACAAAGGTAATGCCGTTGTTGCGCCGCGCGAGCTGCCATGCCCCTGCGCGAGCGACCGCTGCGTGTCTTCCTTGGTAATTCTTTTTGTGTCGATGTTGTCATAGTTGTCATTTTGTCTATGATGATCATGATGGCTTTGAATTAATTTTTCAGTTCATTTTGCGATGCTGAGAGTGCGCGCAGGGCAGCTTGTAGCACATGATCCGTTTCTTTGATTGAATCGCGGTGCATGTGATGCGTCTCTTGCGTCCGCGCAGGCCCCCGCGACAATATTTGACAACAATGTACACATGTGCATGCGATGCCTTGATTTATCATCTAACGCGATTCGGTGCTACGAGCTACGCATTTATATACATACGCTGGATTTAATAATTTCATTACATCCGTCTCATACATTCGCTGGGCAAGCCATGCGATGAACAAATTAGCTTGTATTTTTTTTGTCACATGTCTAGTCATGTCTAAACACTACGCTTCACGTGCCCATACAGGTCGACTGAAGCTGTATGTACACACACGCAGCCATGCACTATGCTACGTATGGTGTATCTAGATATGTATGTTCATACGATAGCACTGGGAGTCGTGACGACACAGCTGTACAAGTGTCGCACAGCTAGTACCTTACTGCCTAACACAGAGCTATGCGCGCGGAGCGCATGAGGCTAGTATAGGATTGGTATGATAACGAGAATGACTTCTTCGATAATACAGTAAACACTGGTGAATTTGTCATCGCACGTCTAGATGTCGTCGTCGTCATTAAAGAACATTGGATCGAATTTCTGAAAACCTTCTCGCAACCCTTTCACCAGCTCCTCTTCTAATGAGAAAGTGGTCGTCAGATCAACATAACGGTACAGATAGCAGGTAGGCTTATCACTGTATCTTGTGTTTCTTAATCATGCATGAAAGACTTCTCACCAGGTTCCGACGGACAGTTACGCCGATAATGAAGTAGCAAGTTGGTGATGGATGGTAGCGGAAGCTTGAACTCATTGAGAATGTCCAATAGCAGATTGCTCCTCAATACAGCTTGCCCCTGCAAGTATTAGTTCTTTGTGAGAATCGGTCTCACGCATCATCATCATCATCCTTACATCAGTGTAATTATTGTTAATGATCTGAACCTTGTCCCTCAGGGTGAGGAGCCGATGACGCGGCGCATCTTCAGTTTCAGGGAAGTCCACAAAGAAATATCTACAGTAGCACATATGTGTGTGCGTGTGTGTGTATCAAAGTGATTAAGGAGGAAGACAAACAAGGAATTAGATTACTTACTCTGAATTTCTAGAATCCATAATTGCATCGTTCAGATTTACACCTATGAAAAAATAGAACAAACAATGAGAAAACATGAAATATGAAAACGACTGCAAAACATACAAAGCACACACACGCACACTCGTGCGAAACATAATAGCCTAATGTGCCATCATTACCCTCTGGAAGGAGTGTGGTCTGTTGTTGATTGTTAAACTGTCTTCGAGACTCTCTGTGCAATCCATTTTCCAGTACTTTCCGAATTGTAGCCAAGCGTGTTTCACTGAATACCATCACCTGCAGCAATATCAACAAGAACAACAACAGCAACAATAACAGCAACAACAACCCATGAACGATCAGCGTGTAGAAAATGGATAAAACAACAACAAACTCAATCGACTACAAGAATAGTGCTTTAAATCCATCATCGGCATAGTCCCCTTGATCTTTTTTTCTTCTAAGTTTCTCTTTTCATTGTACCTTCCGTGAAAGATGTTCAGGAATTTTGCTGCTGCGAGGACTTCTGGAATCACTCTCCATAGCTAGCAATTACGCATTCGTTTGATAAGATTGAAATTCATATCAACAAATATATGTGCATGTACATGCCTATGCGTGTGTGTGTGTGTGTGCGTTTGATTGTGCGTGTGTGTTTGCAGGAAGATATAGGCATGTGGGTGGTATGGTGGTGTATGATCAGATATGGTGGTTTGTTAGTTATGACAAACCTCTTTCCACTGATACACCACTTGCATTTCCTACTCATTGATGACGATAATGAACGATTATCATGAAAACAATGCTGCGGAGGAAGGAGATGATCCCGTGGAGGACAACAGAAGTCGTAATGAAATAACATCACAGCATACATCTTCTAACTTCGATATTTTTTGTCCGCATAGTAGTATACTTTGATTGCATTTGCCTGCAACTCTTCCAATTATTCTCTCTCTCTCTCTCTCTCTCTCTCTCTCTCTCTCTCTCCCTTTCTCTCCTACTCATTTATTATGTGATATTAATTTGTTTGGCAGTGAGTACTTGAGCGTAGAAACATTCTCAATCTTTTCTCGAAAAGGTCCATCTCCCTGACAGCCTGGTAGGGAATGAGAGAGAGGAAAGGGGAAAAGGGAAGCAAAGGAGGAAGAAAAACAGTGATGAGTGCGCTAGTATAAAGGTGATAATGATGATGATGATACTTTCTTCGTGGTTATCCAATTCTCTTAGTTGGGGGTAAATGAACACATAATATCATCATATAAGTTATCATCATCATCATCATCACCATCATCATCATTATGGCCAGTAGAACCTAGCTACCAGCTTACCTTAGAATGCAGCTGTGCACTGGAAGTGACATGGTCAATTGGGGTAAGGTACAGCATCGTCGCTGATTGATGGTTTTGGCAATGGCGAGAGGAGGAGGAATAGTAACTAGATGTTGTTGCTGTTGTTCATGGAAAAGAGGCCATTGGTGATAACGAGACGATGACGACGACAACATACTACCATGATCAGTAGTACAGGTATGATCGCTATTATCATTTTTGTTCTTCGCCATCATCCTCTTTTCATTAATAGCAGTCCCTACTACCGCTTCTTTACCAACGCTCAGATATCTGTGTTGTCGTTAGTAATTTGATGATGATATTGATGATGATGATGATGATGATGATGATGATGACAACTACCACAAACTAATGCTGGGCGTTATGCTGCTTCTGCTGCTGCTGAGCAACCCCAGAAGTCAATTAATCCGTACGACTACTACTACTACTACTACTACTACTACTACTACATTTCCCAGTGATAGCATTATCCTGGCTATCGTGCACACAACGACTTATGTCTTCGTTTTTGTTTCCATGCCAATACATAATACCAATATATAATATAGGAGTTTATCTCAACACTTGACACTCAACCAGGCTTGTTCCTACACGTGCTTTCTTTTACACATAATATTACATGTACTTGCCAACGCTGATGACAGTTTTCGGATCGAAGAATCTCTCAGAAGCCATGCAAAGTCTGCACTGAGGCACTGGGTATCGATGCTGTTGTTGAGCAGCGGTAATATCAGCATTGGTATGCTCGTTGTCGTCGTCGTCTTCTTCATTAGCCCATGACCAAAATGTCATGGAATTGCTGTTGGCTTGATGATTGTACTGCTGCTCATGGAAGAACACATATTATTGGTGCAATCAAAACCAACGTAACACAACCAACCATTAGTAGGCTGCTGAATGATTATATCGTCGTCGTTGCCGTCTTTGGAGTGTTAGGTATCGGCTACTCTTTAGTCACAACGACAGAAACATGTGGTTGGATCATACTTTAACTATATATAACTACTAATACTACTATACATCAGCTGCTTCAATCTCCCTCAATGCCCAATCAGCGCGGATACGAGCTACATATAGTATTCGTGACAAATAACACACGTCACATATAAAGTACAATATATGTCAATCAACAACTGGATTATCACTCTTCTTGCTCTTGAAGAAAGAATCTGACTTCTTTCTCGTTGGCATGTGTGTCTTCTTTCGAAGGAAATTAGATGATACTACATTCTCAACTGAGTTGCACATTTTTATGCCTTGAATAGAAAGCGTGTTGGTTTATTGTTAGTCCCTACGAAGTGCGGTGTTGCCTTGATCATCTTCGTGCTCCTCCCTGTTGTCCTGTCGGTAATTCCGTTTCCCAACCCTCCTCCCCCCTCTAATAGACGAGGAGGAAGAAGAAGATTTCAATTGTCTTCTTACCCTAATACACATCATCATCCTTTCACTCTTCTCATGATTATGATGCAAAAACTGTGAGACGAGTATGTATTATAATGTATATATATATATATATATATATATATATATATATTTATGTGTGTGTGTGTGTGTGTGTGTGTGTGTGCGTAATATAACTTATATTCTATAACCAGAACACGTTGCATAGCACATGAGATGTGCCAGCTCTGATGCAATCTTACTATCATCATCATCACCATCATCGTCATTGCTTACCTTTTCTCTCTTTCACTTAATACCCATAAACGGGCTAAGGCATCTACAATAAGAAGAAGAAGAAGAAGAAGAAGATGATGATGATTTAGATTCGAAAGAATAAGTTGTCTTTCTTTCTTATGACTGCATACAAAGTAACTAATACGTTCTTGTGGGAACATAACATGAGAGACTCTCCCTGCTAACCTACTACTACTGCTACTACTACACCCCATATGAGTGAGGGAGTCAATGCATAAGAACAAGTAGCACACACACCTACTACTTCTACTACTACTACTTCAACTACTACTACTACAACTATTCCTACTGCTGCTGCGGTGCATGTAGTAGTACCCTCTGCTTCTCGATGTGTTTCGAATTGGATGAACCAGAAGTTTTTGCCCTATTATTATTATAATCATCATCATCATCATCATCATTATTATTATTATTTTATGGATAGTGAGTAGATGAAGAAGACCGAAATTACTTTTTCTTTGGACAACTACTACTCTTTTATTCTGTTCTATTTATCTTCTTCCAAGCTTGGACTAACTACTATTAGGAGTGTAGTGTAAGTAGTAGCAGTACTAACTACCGTGGGTCGATACAGCCTTTTTACATTGAGTTGTCGCCTTTGAAAGGTGTAAATAATATCTTTATCGTTACCAGGTAGGCCCTTCACGTAAAGCGTACGTCGGTGTGCATCGGGGTCTGGAAGAAGATGCATCTGCTCCTCCCACGACAATTTCGTCAATTTCGGCGTTTGGCTACTACCTTTGCTAATCTCGCTAGCGTTGTTGTTGGTCGCATTATTATTATTATTATTGTGGTGATACAATTTATCATTGTTGTTGTTGTTGTGGTGGTGGTGGTGGTGGGAGGAGTAGTTGTAGTAGTAGTAGGGTGATTCCGTTGTATCATTACTTCTCATTCTAAGAATCTTTTCAGGTATGCATCTTAATGGTTTTAACTCCAACGCATGAAGCCATTTGCCTCTTGGTGTTGTTCTTGTTGTTGTTGTTGTTGTTGGTGGTGGTAAAGAGACAAAGCGGGTGACATGGGGAAAGCCTGGATTCTCGTATGGCTCCCTGGCCCAATAATGCCCTCCTGAGTACTCAGGGGAAAAATGATAACGGGGGGCTGATATACGGGCTGCAGTAGCAGCAGCACACACTGCTGATGATAACGATGATGATGATGAAGAGGGCGTTGATGATGAATATATATTCGACAGTGGCGTGCTATTTTGAGACTCGGAGCGATTGTGGTGAACATGATGGTAGTTGTTCGAGTGGTTTGTTATCGAGTCCGGCCGCTTGGTGCTGAGTAGAATGTCCAGCCCAATATATGTAGGATCGCTAGCGTGACGTTCCTTTGCATCGTCGAAACAAATACAACAACAACAACATGTTATCACAGTGGAAATGCAAACAAGGGAGTTAGGATGAGGAGTTGATGTGTATATAACGACGAATTCTAGTATGAGGGGGAAAGGCTGGAGTCATTGTGCACAGAAGATACAAAGCTCTCGATGTCTAAAGCGGCAAGTAGTAACCAGTTCTTTAGTGCAGTTTCCAGTCACCCAGCCTATCTTTAATCCGCCTCCTCCTCCTCCTGGTATTGTTGCGACTCCACTTCCGTTTACTCCGAGGAGCATTGTCAAATTCTCCCGTAGCGATTCAGTATTTTCCATCTTCATGGTATTATTACAGCGATCGTTTTGGTTTTTCATATGCCGATAATGTGAAGAATTGTCATATTGGTTATTGTGAAGGAAGGCTGCACGATAGACAGCCGCCTCCTCATCAGTTCTAACGGGAAAGTAAGTTGGAATGCATGGGCGATTGTTCCCCTCGAAGAAGCGTCGCAGCAGAGAGGATGGTGATGATGATGACTGCAATGACGATGATGACATAGTGAGTCCTGTACATAAAAGAGCATGGAAGGGGCCTTTCTTCTTATTTAAACGAGCGACGCGTGCAAATAGTTCCTGAAATTTGCCGTCGATGTTTCCGCAGACAAGCACACGGTACGCCCGTTCTTCGGATGATGATGATGATGATGATGATGATGATGGTAATGATAAGATGATCCTACAATTACCGTCGACATGGCCTTCACCCCCGCCGTGTAATCGATACAAGAATGGGCTCCCAAGGCGTCGTCGGCGTACGATGCCTCTACGTGTCGTTGATCCAAGCCAGTACCCGCATCCGAAAAGAGTATGAGAGCGATGAACTCCATGAATCTTTTCAGTCAGATTTGGGTCTATCATCATGTTCATCATAAGTGCTGTAGAAAATACGACGACAATAGTAGAGAGGCGCCTCATCATCAGGACGGAGCATCCGATCATCCATATCCGAGAGGAGCACGCTGGATGTCTGGCTCTTAATTTGTATATGTTTTGCCGTTCCTAAATACTTAAATCCACGTCGTTTTTACTTTTGCGACAACGACAAATTCCAAAAAAAAACATTGATCGTTACCTACAGCAATTTCGTGGTAGCATTACTATATCTCTTTGTCGATAGGGAGGATAATCCTCGATTCCACAATTTTAGCCAAAGTATTTGATAATGCAAGGCATTTTCCCTTGGAGACATTAATATTTGTTGTTACTCGGTTCATTTTGGGGTTCTGCTGCTGGAAGCGTTACCTCCCCCAACGTTGACCTTCTGGGATATGCATCGAAGCTGAGCGAGAGAGGGAGAAGAGAGGAGAAAAATCTGTCTGTCAAAGAGAAAAGCTGCAGAATTGAAGTGGTGAAGTCTCTAACCGAGGGTTGTATGTAACACCTTGAATCACATTTAATATACTTCTTACCCTTCTTTCCGTTATGTTCCATTGTTTTCATCATCTCAGTTATCGTCCCTGATGGAGGAGGTGAACAAGGAACAGATAGCCGAGGTTCCTGTTTCTCCTGATCTCTTAGATAAATTGAACATTGAAGATGAGGTCCTAGCTGGTTTCGCAGCTGAGTACAAAAAGCTGCAGGATAACCTTCGCACGGCAAGGAAGAGCGAAAGCAAGTTTTTATCTCGATGCCGTGATATGGTAAACCAAGCAGAAGAAATCAATAAGATAGGCGTTGAATGTGATCAACTCATACTCAAACACGAAGAGGTGCTGCGAGAAACAGGTGGAGCATTCCAAGAACTTGAGGACAAGGCAACTGCTGCAAAAAAAGGCAAGGAGGAGAAGGAAAGGAAGATAGAAGACTTGAAACAAAAGCTTATAGAGTATGATAAGACAATTGAGGAAACCGGAATAAGTATAGACCAGAAACACAAAGAGCGCATCTTGAAGCTAGAAGATCGCATCAAAGATAACCGCGAAATAATTTCGTCGAACTTGAGCGTGCTCACTGAAGTCAGACAGGAAAACACGGTGATCCTGGAAAAGAAGAATAAGATTTTCAATGAGAAAGTGGAGCTCGAACAGGCTATTAGTATCCTAGAGGATAAATATAGCGATATCAAGATGCAATCCCGCAAGGAGGCTGATCGAAAGCGGAACAGCCTCCGTGAGATTTCGGATCTTGAGATGAACATGAGTGCTCATCAGGCAGAAATTCAAGAAGCTATGAACAATATAAAAAGGATAGAGGAGAATATAGTCCATGAGAAAAAGCGCATGCAGAATTTCCTCGATAATGTGGAGGTTTTGAAGCGCGACATCGAGGAATACGAAAACCGAGCCCGCGAAGGAAAGAACCAGATCTTCGAGGTAAGTCATAGGAACAAAAAGGTTTCTTCTACTGTCGAGGAGCTTTGTCGAGAGCTCGAGAATGTCAAAGCAAAAGCATCAAAGACAAATCGTGAGGCCAATGTGCTGCAGAAAATGATTCTCTCTACCCAGGCTGAGAGCAAGATAGTGGAAGCAAAGGTTGCTAAGGGGGAGAAGAAAAAAAGCGACATTGAAAAGGATATGGACAAAATGAAAACTGAGGTTAAAGAGCTACAATTTAAGCATGGTTTGCTGACAAGAGATCGTGATGCTCTTTTACGAGAGAAGGATTGTCTTAAGAGCGAAAAGCATGCCAAGAAGTCCAATCTTGAAAAACAAAAGATCCAGGAGCGTGTGCTCACTGTCCAGCTTAAGAGCATCGAAAACGACGCCTCTAGTTATGAGCACAATGCAAAGAACCTCTTTTTGAAGATAGACCAGCTACAGCAAGAGCATGAAGCGCTTAACATGGAGTTTCGCAAGCGCACATTGCAGACAGGAAAAGCAAGGGAAGAAGTGCAAAAACGGACAGACGTTATCGTAAGTACTTCATCATGCCACTATGTGCTTGTTTCAGTGTTAATTTGCGTTAGACCATAATTGTTGTTGTGTTATCGTGTGAAATGGCGTGTGTGTACGTGTGCAGAGTAATCGAACAATCTCCCTCCAAAGTGTAGCGACTAATAGGGCTATATATGACAATCAGGCAGAGAACATGCTAAAAATTCAAGATTTGGAGGCAAAGCTCAAAAGCATGTCGCGCATGATAACAAATGTAAAGAAGGAGCGCTTGCTCCACACAGAGCAGCTTGCCACGCAGAAGGTAGAAATCGCTGAGTACAACCGCACGCTCACCGAATTTGCGATACGAATACGGCATCTAAAGCAAGAGATTCAAGACCAGGACATTTCCATCCTCACCGAACATCTCAACTTAAAGCACACAAACGAACGCTTAGAGAACCTTACGCAGCAGTGCAAGCGACTTGCCCAACAAATAAAGGACAAGAAAGTAATAATTGCAGAGAATAAGGAGAAGATCGAAACCATCTCAAAGTTGATCGAAGTTGCAGAGGACGAATTGCATGAGCAGAAGAAGCTGTATGACAACATACAGGCAGAGCAGAAAATCCTTAACCAGCAACTAACGGCCCATAATGGTACGCTACATAAGTTATATGACGAAATCCACATTCAGCAATCAGTTTTGACCAAGGGGGAAGTCGCTTATCAGGAACGTATGAAGCAAATAGTGCAGACCCGAAAAGAAAGAGACGAAGTTGAGCAAACGCTAGATGGTATTCGAAATGAAATAGAGCGTTTTGACGAACTTAAGGTACAAATCGGTCACGTACAACGAGATATCATCCAAGAGAAGCTGCGAACAAAAGCTCTCCTGGAGGAAATGAAGAAGTCGGTTAACATCCATCGATGGAGGCTTCTTAAGGACACAGATACGGAGGCATATGACAAAATCAAGCAGGTGCATTTGCTTCAGCGACAGATAATGCGAAAAAGTGCAAAGGCCGAGGTGAAGGATTCGATGATTCGCGAACGCGAAAAACTCTACGAGGAGTTACGAAGAGTACTGGCGCGCCAGCCAGGCAGGGAGGAGCAGGAGAAATTGCAGATGTTCGCGTCAACAGTCAAGCAGAAGAAAGGTGAGCTGAGAGCCATGCGAGATGAGCTCAAAATGTACCAGGCACGGGTCTACGAGTGTAAATATGATATTGAGAAGATAAACAAGGACATGGAACTTCTTAAGCAGGAGTTCTTCCATCTTAAGATGAAGGGACGGCGGGCTGCAGCAGCAGAGTCGATGCGAAAATCGGCAGAAGCTCAGCTTCATAACAGTGATGTCGTCTCACAGCAACCTGGTCTTGAAGAATTTTACAGGGAAAATCCACAGCTGTTGCATTCGTCAAAACCGCCCAAGGAATTGAAATCGCGATTAGACCACGCATGATGGCGATTGCGCCTGTACATTTTTACAACATATGCATCAATCAACAGAACTCATAATGATTGTCATTGTCAGAGCACGCAGTTATTCAGTTATTCATGGAATCTAGTTGAACAATTGCCATTTGTCCCATGCATGAGCATGCATGCCTTGCTAGCTCGCATGTGTGTGGCAGCAGGCTAGCAGGTGATGATGCATGCTAGCTACCACAAATGTCGTAGCAAACCTAACATAGCGTCACCGAGCACCCGTATTGCGCAGCCACATATATAACGTGCGTTGCTTTCCGCGTGCGTCTTGCTAGCTTGTCTGCTCAGGCTGTCATTCAATTTTAACAATCGCATCAGTATGCCATATATGTACCGTATAGGGACCCATGATATAGCTACAAATAAACCTTGTCGGGCGCTAGATGATCTAGCCACGCCAGCGAGTTCATTTCCATGCAAAGCAACACAACTTTGCGGCAAATTATAATTGCTGCTCCAACGCTTATTCCAGTACAAGCGAAGTCACACGTCATGAGACTGTACTTATTGGGCTGCCTGAATCAGCCCTGCTGACCTGCTGAGCACATTGTCACGGTAGGTAGGACCTCGCCGCCATGAACAACTACACCAGCCGTTATTGCCTTGCAGAGTTCATCATATGCATTATTGCGAGGATGGCAACGCTTTTTAACTGCTATTATGATCATTGCTTTATGTCTTCAATAGAATGAAATTAGCAGCAACGCTGCACGCAAAAATCAACGTAACCACTTAATTGGTACCCAATGATCTCAAAACAGCCACCCCAAACCCCATGAGAAGAGCAACTCCGAGAGCGCCGTATTTGTCCAGAACATAGTAAAACATCGTGATTTTAGAAGTTGATCGCATGAGGTATGCGCTGCACCACACCCCCCTATATATAGAGCATATGACAAACAACAAACCAAAGAGTGGTCCTCAGCAAAATACATCAGCAGCTCCAAATGAAGGAGAATTAAATGACGAAAAAGAAAATAAGGGGACGGATGATAAATAGACTGTGGAAAGGCGAAGAAGACCCATGCCAAGAGTTTTCAACGATCGCCTTGAAGAAATCTGCTGCTTTCACTACGCCTCCAGATGGTGGGGTTGACTACATATGCAAATATGTATGTATGTATGTATGTATGTATGTATATTGATATATAAATAATGCGACCATGCCTACTTGTACTACAGAAGTAAAGCACTGCTGCTGCAGCAACCCATTACACAGAAAATCAAGCACAGTTGTGACAACATACTAAACGTGGAACAAGTGATGAAAGACAGCGACAATGTAGTCCATACAGCAGCATGCACAGTTATTCCTACCCGAGACTTCGGGTTCAGCAGATCATTAACGAGAAAGATGAACAACAGTGGCTTCACCTTCGAAAGGGGGGGGGGAGGGGGAGTGAGAGGAAGAGGAGAAAGAGGAGGAGGAGGAGGAGGAGGAGGAGGAGGAGGATAGGGTACATGGTGATTACGACGACGGCAAAGACGAGGACGGCGACAATGATGATGATGATGATGATGATGATGATGATGAGGATGAGGATGAGGACGAATATGGCGCTTTTGTTGGACGCCTTATCAAAACCGAAACTACAAGGTTTTTGGGTTGTTGTTGTTGTTGTTGTTGTGTTGTTGTGTTGTTGATATGATGATGGGGACAGATATATTGTTGTAGTAGTATACGTTCAAACACTAAACACGGTAAATAAAAGCCCTTATCTCTCCTCGTCCTCTTCCTCCTCCTCCTCTTTTGTTCAAACAAACATGGTGCTTCCTCCTCGCACCATATTGACCATGATTTCTGCAACTACAAGTATTACCGTTTCAACCAAAAAAAACTCGTTTGGCCTAAAATTGTGCCTGATCACATCCAACAAACACGATATATCGCTAAAGTCGCCAACGTTCCGAAAGTATCATCGGTTTAAGAGGCCAATACAAAGTAACAGTAACAGCAATAGAAAACAAACAATTGCTGTAAAATATTTCTCTCTCTCTCTCTCTCTCTCTCTCTCTCTCTCCCTCTCTCTCCTATAAGCTGTTTATTCTTTGATTAGCGTTTAGGAAGAAACGTACATGTATTTCACCGCTTTAGCTGCCAGTTTGGCATGGAGGACACTATTTGTTGCTGTTCCCGGTCCTACGGTAATCGACACCTTCCATCCATTGAGATAAGCGTTCATAGCTCGAATACGTTGGAGCAGCTTTCCAACAGCATAGTTAGGCCCTGTGAGATGATGATGATGAGAGAATCACACAAAAAATAAATGATAGAGAAGATCAATCTGTCAAAGACATACATTCACAATAAAGAGAGGGGGGGGGGTGGAGGAGGAGAGAGGGAGGAAGGGAGGGTGGTAATGACAGCACACCGATGAAAGCTGTATAGTAGTAGCTTGTAGTAGAAGAAGAAGAAGAAGAAGAAGAAGATGATGAAGAAGAAGCATCAGAGGTTGCAGTTATATTGCATATATGGTGCTGTTGCTGCACTCGCCATGTCGATGGATGATGATGATGATGATGATGATGATGATGAGCACCTTGAAAAGGAAGAAGCCCGTCACATAGCAGCTCCCCAGATGAAGATGACGATGGTGATTTTTTGGCTGCTGCTGCTGCTGCTGGGACAGAAACATATCCGTTCGGCTTCAAGACCTACCCATCAGAACAATAATACAAATTGAGAATCATAATAATAATCAAGATCACGCGATGATAGATAATACTGCTCAGTAATAACTTATTTGTACACTGTGCCTCCTACTACTACCCCTAGAGCTTGGAAGATCTTCTGGAAGAGAGACGCGCTTTGGTAGTGCCTATCGAGTAGTACATCGAGTAGGATACTTAGAAGAAAGAATGATGATTGCGATCAATAGTGTTAGGATAGGACGATTAAAGGAAGAGAGACTTATCACTAACAACTTTGTTTTCAATGTAGTAGTAGCAATGATGATGATGATGCTAACGATGACGACAAATAGCTAAAGCAGGGTGGTAACGAAGGAGGTTCTAACTAACTACATGTTGGATATAGCCTTGCATTCCACCGGCACCACATGTGGATGGGTTGGCGTGTCGATGTAAACCAGACGCACACTATCGTCATAATTGTCCTTCTTTTCCTCCTCCTTCCTCCTCTTCCTCTCCTCTGCAACCCGTCTAATGATTGCATCCATGGCAGCAGAGACTCGCACGAACATGCCTCCATCCATGTACGCGTAGGAGCAGATATAGAGCTCTTTGTCCATCGGTGCCGTCTCGGATATCCACTCTGCGAGTGCTGGCGTGTCCTTTAGTAGATCTGCGCCTACTACAACCCCCTTGTTACCGTTATTCCCCGCATCCTTCTTACAGGGGCAGAGAAGCTTTCCTGAGCAACAATACAACATGTTGTTTATGTTGTTGTCGATGAATTGGGGATCTTAATCGTAGGAGTGTGTTCTACTCTTCTATCGAAGCATCAGAGAGTGATAGCAAACAAGTAGGCAGCACATAGTACCAGCAGAATTCCTGGCAAGCGACTTGATTCGGTCCCATTTTGGTTTTCTTTATCATAGTAGCAGTAGATAGATAGATATGATGTTTCTCAAAAGTGTTTGTGTGTGTGTGTGTGTGTGTGTGTGTGTGTGTGTCATCGTGAGGATAGATTGCTTGTGGTAGGTGTGACATCTATTCTGTACGTATTTCAATCACTACATGAATTATTATTATTGGCTCTTGTAGGTCCTTCTCCTCGTTATCCAAAAATAAACTTACTTCCTTCTTAATAGTACTGCTGCTGCTGCTGCTGCTACTACTACTACTACTACTACAAGTGCTACTGCAACAACTTTCCATCCGGACGAGCTACAGCCAGCACCGTTGCTCCATATCCAAGTAAATACTCCAAAGGACCCTGTAAATAATAAAAATACCATGCTCAATGTGTTTGGTTGTGCAGCTCACTGCATTATCATCACATGGCTATTGTTTTCATACCATTTCCGAGGACGCGCCAAGAAGCACGAAACACTTTCCTTTCAAATTTAACTGTATGTAGGACAAGGATGCCGGTTTATTAGTTCACTGTGATTCCTATCTACTTATTGCTTTCCGCTGCTGCACTAGCACCCAAATTTCGCATTGTATTAAAACCTCTATGAATTTTCGTCACTAGAAGATGCTTTTCCCATCTTATTACTACCTCTTTCAAGCTTGAGAAGAAGTCCACCGAATGTACCGCTGACCTGACATATTGAATTCAACATGCATAAGGAGAGTGATGGGCACTTCATTATTTTTAAGTAGTAGTAATAGTAGTAGTAGTAGGTGCACTAGTTGCGAAAATACGTATTTCCCGATCCATTCGAAAGGGCGACGACGACGACGTACTACTTCTCAATGTTCCCATCCTTGGCCCATTCAGAAACAAGCTCCCTCTGAATACATAAATTGTGGATGGAAGTTACTATTTTTTTATTATTTCATGCAATAATTGTATCAAACAGTAGTAATTTGTATGAAATATACGGAAATTAATATTACAAACCAGCTCTGATCCACGGTAAGGTCTGCCTGGTTGGAGATTGGGATTATATGGCACGATCAGATCAGAGCACTTCGCTAATGGCTTTTCTCCCACCACAGTCTCCGTCAAAAAAGCTCCCTCCTTTAATTTATAAAAATATTTAGCCATAAATGAATCTACATGCATTGAAAGGTACGGACCTTGGCTCTCTTTTTCTTCATTGCTTGAGCTAGCGACATCTCAACCCCACTGTTGGGGTCTACGAATCTCATTCCACTGGCAGCAAAGATACATCAAGAATTAATACTAGTACAAACAACAGTAAAATTTGTTTCGTTACTTGTACACATGGTCCAGAACGTTTGCAGTGCCAGAAAGTGCAGTTTTGCTGTCAGCGTTTGCTAGGGCCATTACAGACGCGACCAAGTGTGGCATGTACCTGTGAAAATTATTGAATTGCGATATAATGAGCTTTTGAACAGAAAAAACAACTAAAATATTCCACAAGATAGTCATGCAAGGGAAAGGATCACGTAAGTGGCACAATTTACCCCCAGCGCCATTTCTTCGGATCTGATGACCCTTCCGAAGGCTTTGGTCCTCCAAAAGATTTCGCAATGGATTTAAGAAATCCAATTCCAAATGCCGTAGTTGAACGTCTTGAACCATCAGAAGGAAATAACACTCCACTCTCTGCTAAAAAAAAACAAGGCTCAAATTGTTGCATCAGAATACGATTCAAGAGGGACACCTGCAGAAGACATTGTGCCCTTGCGAATCGAGATTTGCGTTTGTACGATACGACATACATGAATGTATGTCGCTAATACAGAATCCAAGATTTTATCAACAGTATCTGTTGGTCTCCTAACAATCCAAGAATGCCTAATGGAATCCATGTTGTGTACTTTAGTATATGATATCTACGCTCGTACGACACCAAATTTGCAAGCCTGGATACGAGTAAAACCGCATACATTTTATGCCAGAAAAGGCATTCTTCTAGTTCTCTTCATTACTTGGCATCTTTTCAAGTACTATGGTTTTTCCTGCAAATGCGCTCCGAATTTGCAAATATGAAACAAATTGAGGAAATTTTGTTTACATTCTTCTCGGGAACAGGCCAAGTTTCCCCAACTACCAAAAGAGCCAAGACCGAAAGAGTGGGGTTATGGTAAAATGCCTTAATTAAGATATATATATGTGGCCAAATATTTATATTAAAAACATGAACCCTATTTTTTTGTATAGACGACTTCAAGGAAATGTCGTATCATGTCATAGTAACAATGACATGTGCATTTGTGCGTCAACTTTTGAGGTTGAATTATTATTAATTCCATAACGGACCACCGCGGGCAATTTCACTCAAAAATCACCTACGTTTCAGTGATGAACTCTTCTATTTCGTGACGATTACCAAAATGAAGGTAATTTATGCACTATTTGAGCCCATCAAGGCTTGATTTTTCGCTGTATCAAGTTTCAAATTAGAATTTACATTAATTACATGTTCTTAGAAGAATAACCAATTATGATTTATGAACCGTCTTCTCTTTAGATTTGTCGTATAGCTAAATTTAGATCCTTTGCTCCTTTCTTTGATATACTTTGAATCTGAAAGATTGCTCTTGCGTGTCACGAGGCCGTGTCAGTCGTTCAATATGTATTCATAAAACCAAATTAGCTTCATCTATTTATCTACGACAACAAAAGCACATGGTCGGAGAATAAAACCTCTGTATAATTCCTCTTCAGAAATTACCAAGAATACAGGAAAAAGGCTGAAGCTTAGGATTAACGCCAGAAGTTGAAACATAGGAAACATGCTGCCCCGCTCTCTCGCCCTTCTTTGCTTTGGCCTTGTTGCCGCCCGCCCTATGCGCTCCACTGTTGCTAGAATGAGAACCGCTCTCCCTTCACGTACAGCTGTAAGCGCAGCCAAGGATAGCCTACCAAAGAAGGTAATTTATGAAATGAAATGCGGGGGTACCTGCTACAATGAATAAGTACAGTAAATTGTAGCTGCACATTGTTATGCACTTTTTCCCTATACAGTCTATGCACTTTCATAGAAAAAAATTAAAAGTCTAAATTCGGACTTTTTAATTTTTAATCTGTTCCACATTCCAGGCTGCTGCTGGTCTTGCAATGGCTGGTATGGGTGCTCTTGCCATGGCTGGCGGAGCTCATGCAGATGTCTCCGGCCTCACTAAGTGCTCGGAAAACCCTGCTTTCAAAAAGCGCGAGACTAAAGAGGTCAATATTTTGAAATATAATTTGCATGATTTGTTTGTGACCCAATTTTGTGGTACAGGTTAAGGCTCTCGAGAAGCAGCTGAAGAAGACTCCTGAGGGAACCCCTGGATACCTCGAGCTTTCAAACCGCATCGATAGGACGAAGAAGCGCTTTGACGCGTAATATATAGATTAACGACTTTAATTGGGATTAGGGCTTTTAGAGTTGCATAATTAATCACCGAATAAACCAAATTACAGTTACGGCAAGACCTCCCTTCTTTGCGGCCCTGATGGACTTCCACACCTTATTGTTGGTCCTGAATTCCGTGGACACGAAGGAGAATTCGCAATCCCTGCTCTTGCTTTCCTTTACATCAATGGATGGATTGGATGGGCTGGACGTAAGTACATTCGAGGAAACAGGAACGAAGAAGCTAAGCCTACGGTTAGAAATTAAGATTCGTTAAAAAAGATCATACTTCTAATCACTTTCTTACTATTCAGCAAACCGAAATTGTTCTTGACATGGGTCGCATGTCTAAAGCTATGCTTGGGGGTGCTGCTTGGCCAATTGAAGCATGGAAGGAGTAAGTTTTTCTCCATTAATAATTACCTACAGATGTTGGTTTTCATGTTTCTGATTACATTTATTAGGGCTAAGAATGGAGACCTCACCGCTAAGGCTTCTGACGTCACCGTCAGTGCTAAGTAATTAGTTTCAGTAAATCTGAAGTGTCGGGATAGGATCGACTAAATATTATCGCTGCGTCTATGAGCGCATGCATCTGTACAAGCAAAGCTAGTATAATCTGAAATTCTACAAACTTGCTTTCGGTTGTATTTGCATGACGAGCATGCTTATTAGAATCACTCGACATGTAACGACACTCTTAAGCGTATGTGCTGTGCTACCATGCAACATGTGGACCAACAAAAGCAATTTTAGAATTCTAGCTGCAGAGCGCTGCTATAGAGCGTGACCGGCGATCCATCTAGCTCTAGAGCTCTTCAAGTCTTGCCGCCATGCGATGTGACACACATGCGCACACTGCTAGATTGTGTCATTCAGATGGATTGCTCGCATCGATGCTATGCTAGTAGTATACTGGTGACTATACTAGCTAGCTAGACTATCGACTAGCTAGTAGCTAGATCTAGCAAGCTAGCTAAATCGCATAATCAGCGTGCTAGCGCGTACGATGAACACTAGAACATGATGACATGCTAGCATGTCAAGCGCAGACATTGAGACCTACCTAGCTAGCTACATGCAGACTTTCAATGTGCTATGCTCATTAAATCATTGATGTTTCTTTGCTTCAGTGGGACGCACCATCCTAGCATCTCTAGATCTCATCATGCTAGCGCATGTCATTCTGCCTCGAATAACTCACTGCTAGCTCAGTGCTGATGAATTTCTTAAAAAGGGCAAGGACTTCCAAGACCCTGAATTGATGAATGATTGGTCACAAAACATCAGCAGTAGA
The DNA here is from genome assembly GCA_000320545.1 of Bigelowiella natans CCMP2755. Lineage (NCBI taxonomy): Eukaryota > Cercozoa > Chlorarachniophyceae > Bigelowiella > Bigelowiella natans. Next base: position 77,656 of record ADNK01001279.1, on the reverse strand, counting down.
AGGGCAAACATGTAAACTGCTCAAAGTTCAGATTCTCTTAAACACACGAATGCTTGTCACAGCTTTCCATCAATTCTACCAAACTGCACACACACACACACACACACACACACACACATAAGTATAATCTCACCTATAAACATAAAAAATGTATTTGCTTAGAAATATTATTATTTCTAGAAATTACAAACCGCTCATGAACATCCCTTTCGTCATTAATGACAATACTCGCACACAGGAACACAACCTAAAAAGGAAATGGATAAAGTAAAAATTACACAACAATTAATTACCAGTACTCATATTACCTTTCGATAGTTTTTATGGGAGAATATATTGATAGAATCCCACTGTTGGTCTGGAACTGATAATGATGATGATGATGATGATGATGATGATGATGGAATTGAGAAATGATTCTGAGTGTCATTTATTCTCTGCTGCTGCTGCTGCTGCTGCTGTTGCGATACAGACAACTGAAGGTCGTTCCGCTTGACTTCAGATGACAAAATTAGTGAGGGCGCTGCCTTCTTTTCCGAGTATTCGTGCACTTGGTTGTATTTTATGCGAGACCGGTTACGATGTTGCAAGCTAGTTTCCATCCATCCTAAGCAATCCCTTATCACCATTTCGAACAAGGAAAATTTGAAAGAAAACAAGCAAGATGGGTGATTTGGTGATTAAATGTGTGTGTATGTGTATGTTTGTGTGTGTGTGTGTGTGTGTGTGTGAATACGTGATTCTATTTCAATATTGGATTTATCAAATTAAAGCGCAGTAAGTGAACCCTTGTTGAGGGGGAGGAAGCAATGTCAGAGGAAAGGAAGAGTAATGGAAGATGATGGTCACAAAATACTGGCAACATTGCAATCTTCATCGTCGTCGTCATCGTCATCGTCGTGACTAGTGTGTGTTGCTAATTCTTCTTCAGGTAACAATTACTACTACTACTACTACTACTACTACTACTTCATGCCGCTGCCCTTGTACACTTCATTCGGGAGGTCTTGGAAGCGCGCTTTCGCATATTGGAGGTATCTGTTTTTCTCAGCAGCGGAGAAGTTGCTGACCTCAAATGGCGTCATCGTACTCTTTCTTCTAAAATGAGGCCACTTTCTCCTCATCCCGTAAAGATGCATGCAATAAATCTCCCGAATTTTCCACGCTGCTTCTCCGTTCACCCGTAGCTGCAATCTGATATTGGAGTCGCTGCTTTTCCCCCTTATGATTACTTGGGTATGATGCTCATAGTAGTCTGTGCTTCTATCTCCAGAAGATGTTGATTTGAAAGGTGACGTAGTAGTAGACAATAATGATTGATCCCCTGATCGCTCACTAGCTTCTAGTCTCTCTGATGGTGATGGGTAGAAAGGAATAAGCTCATAGTTTCGTAGGAAAGGAGGAGGTGTGTTGTCGAAATTCGAATCATTATGTTGTAGCTGCTTACCCATCCATGAGAGAAATAGTGATTGTTCCAGTTTTTCTTGATTTTGCTGCCGATCATCGTCTTTGGTGCTACGATTCTCGTTCCCATCCCTATCCTTGGTATACCGCTCAAGCGAGAGAGCTGCTACGAGGTAGCTCACTACGTCTATTTCTGCCAAAAGCAAGCACAAACCACCGAGTGATTAGAAGAAAATGTTGTCAGTTGGAAAAGATAATATGACCTCATTATTTTGTTGATAGGATAGAATGATTGATCAATCATGTGTATGCATGTGCATGCATGCGTATGTGTGTGTGTGTGTGTGTGTGTGCTTAGAAAGAGTGGGAAGATCCTAGGATTGAATAGTAAGACATAGACATTGACGGCAATTGCTAATATCAATCAACGACTAACGACTCTCGACGACTAACGACATGGTGCTTTCGAATAGAACAACTACTATATAAAGGCCCAACCTCGTGCTACCACCATAATGTTTTCCTCTAGCCTCTCTCTCTCTCTCTCTCTCTCTCTCTCTCTCTCTCTCTCTCACACACACACACACACACACACTTACTTACGCCTACGGCTGTTCACGCACAGTATCACGCACTGCTTACCCTTTTCTTCTATATGATCATCTTCATCATCGTCTCCGTTGTTGTCGTCATCATCATTCGACTGTTGCTGCAACTGTATGCCTATTCCTTTGTCATGGTCTCTGTGGTAATCTTCTTCTCTTCCCCCCCCTTGGCGTCTCTTCTTCCTCCTCCCATTCTTCCTCTGCCCAGCCCTTTTCCGTTTATTACGTTCAGCTGTTCTGTTGAGGATACTGCGGCGGATTCGCAGTGCCACCGTAGCGATCTGATTAGGAAGGGCAAGACATCTCGTCCACCTAAGCACTTATATGGTGAGGATAAGTAGTATGAGAATGCTGTTGATGATGATGCTGATGATGCAGAAGTCGACGATGAGACAACAGAACGATCAAAACGAAAGAATTAGAAGTGGTGACTTAGTAACCGATGTATGAGATTAAGTAAAAAATAAAAGTTCCAACACTTGGGCTGATTCGCATTGCGTGTTTGTGATTATCTTGATGATGATTATGATGAAGAAGAAGACAGATACTGATATACTGAGGATTAAATACTAAACTTTATTTTTATTATAGCATTTATTTTCCGAACTCAGTGATAGACTGACTCACTCACATAGAGCTGGAGTATTTAAGTTTGGGACGACAGCCAACGGTGGTAGGCCTTTTCGCACCTCACCCACAATCATTGTTGAGAACCGCTGGAATCTGAACATCAATAGAAATAGACATGCCACGACACAATCATGAGTGTATATACTGCATCGATTATGTTAGATCAGGAATATATCATAATCATCATCAGCAGCAGTAGCAGCATTCTTATATCTCACGTTGGCATTTCGTGAACAAAAGAGAATATGCGGTCTAATTTCGATTGGTGAAGAGCCTCGCGTGTAGACGGATCCAATTTCTGACATAATGCACGTGGGAGGAATACGAAGTGTGCGGTAGAACAACAAGTGGAAACGAACATACAAGTCAACTGTATCAACCGATAAATCGATGAATGTTCGCGAAGTTTTGTGATCGTATTATATGTTTATCGTGCAAAAAAGGGACAACGGCAGTTCAGTGGGTGGGCGCTGCGAATAAACAGATAATTTCAGCAAACACTACTGAGGATGCCATATAAGAGCAATCATCGAAGTCTAACTCACTCCAAAAAGGAATTCATACAGAAAAGATTACATTTATCTATAATTCTTCAACTATGATACGGTGCAACAATTGCACAAAATCTTTGATGTACATTAGAAAACACACACACACACACACACACACACACACACACATACCGGCATAATATTGAAGTATGGTATTTTTCCTTCGCATGTCATTCTCCATATATCAGCTTGGGTCACAGCTACTCTCCATATACGACAACTATTATGTTATAAAAACATAATAATGATTTTAATAATAATAATAATAATAATAATAATAATAGTAATAATAAGTAGTAGTAGTACACAGCATCGTCGTCAATTCATCGCCCCATCATCACCTTCGTTATTATCATCCATAATTGTTGTCGTTGGGTAGTATGTACATGTGCTGCCTTTCTACTACTACTACTACTACTACTACTACTACTCATTTCAACTAATGCGTGTTACGAACTAACCTCAAATAAACGGCGGCGAGGGTATGGGCATAATGTAGTTTCGGAACAACCGAGAAAGATGTATCAGTCATAATGGGAACACCACGTGCATCTACTGCTTTAGCTGTTGCTGCTGCTTCTTTTTCTTGCTGCTGCTGGTGCTGCCCGTCCTTCTTTCCCCCCCCGTGGTCTTGTTCTTCTTGCTGTTCTTGGGTCTTCTTCTCCTTCTTGCAAGTCAACAGCGCAGCACGGAAAAGTACAAGTTACTACTACTACTACTACTACTACTACTACTTCTAATACTACTACTAATACTCCAAGTAGTTGTTAGTGAGGTTTATTGTTGCAGTAGCAGTAGTAATTGCATGAATGAGAAACGAAGCAATATAGTCTTCCTTCGTATTTACAAAATTAGGATATGTAGTTGGAGATACTCGCCCTTGATATTTAATAAATATAGGATATGCCGTTGGAGAAAGGTAGTGGTTCTTATTGTTGTGCCCCATTGTCATTACTTAAGCCTCCTCCTCCTCCTCCTCCTCCTCCTCCTCCTCCCCAAAGTCACTTGGTAGAAACGTATCATCATAAGGTACTACTACAACGAATACTACCCTTTTCCGCTTCCCCCTGGCCTCCACAACAAAAGGGATTTTGGAGCAGCTAAACCGTATATTTTTCGCATCCTGCCAACTTATTGGTAGAGGCCGAAAATTTGAAGATGAGAGGGCGGTCAAAAGAGATAGCCGTACATCATCACCATCACCATCACCACCACTAACCCTATAACATTTTGTGTAGAGTATTTCGTGTGGTGCCCAAAGATGCTGTCATGCTCACATACTACAAGTTTCTTATCATTTAGGCAACATATCACGCTTCTATTCTCTTTCTTAGCTTTAATTGAAAGTCTTCCTTCCAAGAATGTCAAAGACTAATAGATGTTATTACTTGTTTCCGAGTCGCTTTTGGTAAAAAGTAATCCAAATTGCAACAGAGGTACTGGCCACCTAAGGCGAGACGACGTTATGCATGACCACGAACAACATAAAGTTCTCGTACATCTACTCATGTAAAAAATGCGAGATAACAGGTAGATTGCCGCCAGGTTTTTCAAGACAGATCATTTGCGAACATAAATGGCCAAAGTTGCGAATCGGAAGAGTATGTCTAGCAAACAGCCTTACATGAACAACATCTTGCAAAAGGCAAAACTCTTGACGCTCTACAACGGTCGAACTACTATTGCCTCCCTATTATTAATAGTTCTCACTACAATTTACCATTTTTTATCTCCTAGGAATTTGACTAACCTCGTTTGTACATCGTAATCTTTGGATCAGAGAGTTTGCGAACACCAACACGGCCGATTTGAGAGTTTGAAGTAGTAGCTGTGTTCGCTTTCCATTAACTTGCCATTCCTCATCTTGCTCACTTTTCCTCTTCGCTAGAGTGGCTAATGCGTTGTCCTTCTTCTGTCTTTTTGTCGTTAATCCAGCGTAGGCCATATCGAATTCCTCATGCTGCATTTGGCGACGATTGTGATTAATTGCTCAGTAAGCTTTGTGCACACATCATAATACAAGTAGTGGAGTAATTGGACTCCTTCTCCTCATATTAGTCTATATGGAAAAACAACCTGGTTGATCGCCTCAAGCTGATGCTTGCACCTACGGCACGTGAATACACCATCGTCTTCCTTGAAGCTTCCCACTGCCAAACAATTTGGACATTCCTGGTCCGCCATCGTAGTAGTCATAATATCCTGGTGTTACCTTCCTTTCCTTTTCCCTTTCAAGCTAGCTAGCTACCTTAAGATCAAAAGATTCCAATCAAGCGATAACCTGAGCTGCTGTGAAATTTTTGTCTACTGCTAATTTGTGCATGTTCTCTTTTCTGATGAACTGGACGCTCGTACCACCGCATTGTGAAGAATATGTAGAGCGGGTCATAGCACACAATCTAGTCTTCTTCTTCTTCTTCTTCTTCTTCTGCCTTCTTCTCCTCCTCCTCCTCCTCCTGTTGCTCCTCCTCGTCCTTGGAGTATCATCATAAGGAGCAATGATGTGTCATCATGTCGCACCGATTAAACCTCATCTATTTCCAAAAGTACTTCACTTTGTCGCAGGAGGAAAACGCCACTACCACATTCATACTCAGCAGACGTTCGGAAGAGGAAGATAAGATAAGAGGGGGGGGGAAGGAGGAGCCCGTGCGTGCTTGTTGGAAAGAGGGTATGGGTCATAACAAGAAGAATAATAACCATGGAGGTTAACTCTTGGATGGAGACGGCAAAATGGCAGGGATTGTGCATAGTACCTATCATCTTCGTGGTTGCACTTGTCGCCGCCTCCACCCGACTGATCGCTTCTGGTGGCGACCTTCAACTCTCCGATTCCCCCCTGGACCAAGATCCCCTTATTTCTTCGTACGAGGATAATCGTAATTTGGGTTCCAGGGGTCTGAAGATTTTCAATTCCAGTCGTGAGAAGTCCGCTACTTGTTCTTCTTCCTCTTCTTTCGATCCTGCGGGTTGTTCACAGGACTTATTGCCAACCAGAAATGAATCATCATTATCATCATCATTGTCGACGTCTTTACCGTCGCCACCGTCGCCAGCTGGTGAGCAGCAGGGGAGGGACTATCACCTAGAACTGCCAACTTCAAGTCCGACATCAAATCTAAATTTCAAGGAAAGAGAAGGAGGACACGAGGAGGGCCAACAGCAGGAGCCGCATTCCCTTCCCAGTCTGGCAGAACGTATAAGGTGATATCTATTTTACCAGTTTGTATATGAACAGATTATCTCATTCTGATATTTTCGCCTTCCAGATCCGAAGAGGCTTGTTACAGAGCACATTGTGTCCGTGCAGCACACAACCCTGAGAACAAAGCAGTAGCATTTGCACTATACGGTGGAGCTTTCCGAACAGGGACTACTGGCGGCGGAGTAGGGTTGAAAATGAGTTTTAATTCGAAGAATATATCTCCACATGGTATAGTTGTTCAATGTTGTTCTTTTGTTGTCAGGTACTCTTGCAACAGAAATGGCTTTGAGGCTCAACGGGCAGTCTATCAGTCTCATGTAGCCAATGTGTTAAGCCAATTTCAGGTATATTAATGTTCAGAATTATACACACACGCGCGCGCGTACGCACCAGGCTTGTCATTCAATTTAAGTTGGTACTCCGCCTTCAATTCCACATTTCGTCAGAAGCTGGATTATAGCGTGGATATCTTCTTGATACCGTATCCTTGCTACAATAAAAACAACCAAAGCTATACTGAAAGCCTTCACTCATGGTAGAAAGCCACCCGTCATCTGTTGAATATATATTTGGCAATGGGGGGAAAGAGGCTGCTTCCTCCTTCATGGGTTTTATCTTCACCTTTCTTCACGTAGTTATCCACCCATATCATACACACTATTTTCATTTATGTATTTGTAAAGATGTGCCTCCTCATTGATCAGGTACGCGCCAGTAGCATTCAAAGTCTATAGTGAAAATATGCCTACAGAAAAGGTCATCCTCCATTCTCGATTAGTACGTGGTATTTGGCTGATAATTTCCTTGTCATAACTTACACGTGAGAATGGTTATTTAATCTTTATGATGAGGATATAATGTAATATATCGATGGGCTGCATTATTAACTTATTCGGAAACGTCCTTAAATGAATCAGGGGCTTGTTCGAGCCAAAGCCACAAATGCTGTCACATCTGTGGATCGGAGAAGTAAAGTCAAACATTAGTTCGGGGGATTTGGTTGAGGAGGAGGTGGTGGTGGTGACGGTGGCTACAATTTTGACTAACATTCCCAAATGTAAAATGTTATTCGTCTGCAGATGGAGTCATAGTCGAAGCGATAAATATGATTTTTGCTCACGAAAACGTCACGAGCTCAAGCTACAGATTTGTTCTTCTCATGCGTTTGGATACAATGATTGGTATAAATATCCAACATTCCTCTTAACGACTACCATTCCTCCTAGCTACTACCCCATCGCCATTCTTCCTTTTATGTAATTATTCTCAGGTTCGCCGATAACTGATTTCTTAGAAACAAAATTTAGTCGATTCGATCAGAACGTTTTCGAGAACGGCAAACCTCAAGTTAGTAAATGTAGAAGGCCATTGTTGACAGAGTCTCCTCGTTACGATCACAGGAACCAACCAAATCAAATAAAATATGATGAAACGTATGATGAAAAATTATCAGGTTTATCATATGGAAAATATGCAGCTGATACCAAGGTACTATACGAATAGTAGTATCGACTTAGAAGAGTGACCTGAAGCACAAGAGGAATACACTCCACCATCCCCACTTCTTAAATAATTGCTTTTCATGTTTTCCCAAAAGGCCTATCTCTAATAGAAAAATGAAGTAATATATTTTGAAACAGGTGCATGCTTTCGTGTGTAAGGAGACTGTTTAAAGAGCGTTGCATCCAAGTCGATTATGGGAGTATTTGTGGAAGCACAATGAACGAGGTGATACATCATGAGAATAACTCATGTCTTCGTTGTAAGTGCTGCAGCAACACTGCAATAATAATAGCTACACTATAGGTTGGACACAGTCTCTTCTTCAGAATCCTCACAGTACAGGTTGCCAGCCCCTAGTTGTAGTTGTTGTTGTTGTTGTTGTTGTATGCTCCTGAGTAGTAGTAGTTGTAGTAGTAGTAGTGGTAGATGCTTGTCTGCATTTACTGCCCTTGCCACAGCAGCAGCCATTTACTTCAACAGCATTTTCGCTTAACTTGTACTCCATAAGTAATGTGTACCGAACGTTGTCTCGTTGTGTGGCAACCTTTATCACATAGGTCTGCCATTTCCGCGAGGGAAATGTTTACTACCCGATGGTGAATTTCGAAGGTAATCACAACCAAAATTTCGGAATTTGTTTCAAAGTGACAACACACGCACGCACACATACTATATAATTCTACATATATATATATATATATATATATTTATATTTAAAAGAAAGAAAAATATTCATAAAAAAGTTAGCAACTGAAATTTTTACTTCATTAACTGTGAAAAAGATATAAGAAAATTACTTTCAATATTAGAAGTATGTTTAGTCTCCGAATGCATTTGTGATGTGGCAAACATGTGTGGATGCATGCGTCAATTCATTGTGCACATCATAGAGGAGCAAAAAGCAGCTGGCTCAAATCTTGAAGCGGGTCGTTTTTGGCTTCTCACGAACCAGGTGCTGGCACATTAGTACAGATTTCATCATGGAAGTTTACGAAATTAATATTGTGATTTTCATAAAAACCCGTTTTCAGGCTCGAGGATCGAACCCACGGAATGCGAGTGCCAAAAATTTCCCAGGAAAACTGTCCGATTTAGTCAAGAAAATATCAAAAAGATAATGAATCAAGTTTGAGTTAGTTTCACGTAGTTGTGTGCCTTCTGTATGTCATTACCAACTGGATTTGTCAACAAACTCATGAATCCTACCTTTTGTGTTTCGTAAGCGTCAAGAGCTGCTACAGGCTGCATGTATCACATAGTGATGTTGGTACAGAGTTCCTGTCGTTATATAGTTAAAAGGAGAATGCACTCGTGAATGGCCACTCATCATTTCAATCATGTTTTCGGTGGAACATCTGTGCATTTGAACGAAAAGAGAGAATGTGTAGCTATGTCAATGCCATGAGCAACCCACATCCATGAACGCCTTCCTTCGACACTCTAGCAAAAAGCAGCAAAGGTGAAGTCACATGCCACACACTGCTCTGCGCATTCGCACATTTGTTTGTTCATTGAGACATGCAGCAAACTTCACATGTGCATGTGCCCAAGGCCAACTGCGACCTTTGTGCAGAGCGTCCAACATGACGTTCCAGCATCAATTGCATGACGACGCACATTCGCATTCCGCGCAATGATTGCGTGATCTTCCCTCTGCATGCATGCATGATGAAGTGTTGTTTTTTTGGCGAGGAACACGAACACGATGCTGCCAAGTTTGCAAACGTTGCCAAAGCTCAAGCGGTGGATTTCAATTTGAATTGACTGAGTCATCAATTTCGTCATTGAGAACTTCAGGAAGCCAAGTGAACACCAAAACGTGGCGAGAACCAGGCGTGAGCTACTTGGCAGCAATCCGGCAATGCAGCGTGCAACGTTCTGGCGTTGCTGCACGGAGGAGCAGGAGAAACTGCTCAAAACCTCCCACCAGAGATTCGATGACGACAGACAAGTGTCATTGGTGAGCACCCCAGCGAAAATCATCGCTCTTGGCAACTTGCAAATTGCCTGAATTGCCCGAAACACGAAAGCAGGAAAAAACAGCTCCCAGTGTTCGGCTTCACGTGACTGTTTCAAATTGACTGTTTGAAATCGCAACCTTGCTGCTCTTGTGCAGTCACCACACTTGCATGCACCCACAAACACTCATGTGCAATCGAACCTCGAGTCAAATCTTCGCAAGAGTTTGTTGGAGCGTTGCCAAGAAAGATTGAAACATTGAGGAATGAACGAATGGATTCGCGTGCTGATTGCCCGACTCTCTAAGGATCAGTGCCCGCCAATTTGATTGTGTTTTATCCTTTTTCTGCGATATCCATCCTTTTAGTGTTGTCGCAGGAAGAATACCGCCTGTGTTTCCATGCAAATACATCATCGGTTTGCAGCAGACAGAGAACGATCACCAGCTCGATGGCCACATAGCCGTTTGCTTGTGCTCGCACAGTGTACCAAATTTCAGCAGTGGTGGCGGTGGAACGGCTTGGTCACACGATGAGTTCCCACGACAACTTACCAAGTCGATTGAAGATCGGAAATGAGATGGTGCGAGCAGGGAAAGGATTCTCCGGAGCTAGAGACTCCTCGGAACTATATAAGGTCGTCTGTGAAGTACTGAATGTCGTACATCGTATTAGCCTGGTCACCTCCTCCCCAGACAGCTACATTTTACATCATCCTTCAATAGGAAGGGAATTTCGAAGGCCTCGCAAAGAGATTGGAGGTCAACTAACCTATTCCTACTTCGTAATCCGTAAATATCTTGCAACTCAATACTGACAATATTGTATAAACACACACACACACACACACACACACACACACATACACATACACATACACAGGAGGATGGCTACATTTGGGTCAGAAATGTAATAAAGTCTGAAAAGGTGCATACAATAACAAGCCCATAGTAGCCCTGCTCACACATCGTCTAAAGGTTCTTATTCTTATACATATTTGCAGGTATTGCGGGCTAGAGAAGCTATGCTATCAGCCCTTACCAAAAAAGGAGCTTTGCTGGAGATTGATGGCCAGGATATTAAAGATAAAGTACGCTTTCTTACATGAACTCCTTGTTGAGTAACACAACTCCTCCTCCTCCTCCTACTACTACTAATTATCGTCGTCTTCGATACCTGTCACAGGCTTTTTTCGCATTTCCGAAGATTGAAGGGTGGTGTGTGGACGCAGAATCTGGGGGCGTCGTTGGCGAACGTGATTCGGTAATAGAGTTGGTTGTGAGCTGCTGCTTCTTTATGTTGATGATGAGTTCCCTGTGTGTGTGCGTGCTATATTCGTGCACTACTGGTGATGATACTGCTGCTTTGTTTTTCCTCATCATCATAACGAACAATAGGACGTAAAATTGTGGAGAGAAGTTGGGAACTCAACTGCTCTCACAGACGTCTACAACGGACATGATCTCAAGTATTACTATTCACCATATATCAAACTCCGTACAACACCACATACTATATTTGCAATCATCGAACCAAAGTCAAAAGGAGAACACTACTGACAAAATGGTATACACTCTGATCAGGTCTTTCTGCAAATCACTATTCGGTACTACAACTTCTACTACTACTACTACTACTACTACTACTACTAACTATCACATATATTTATATCCTTTTAATATATGAGAGAGGCGATGAGATGAAAAGGGTATGTATCACTACAAATACTGCTGTCGCAGGACATCAATCCCGGTTGCTACCGGGTTGTACATGGCTTCGTGCTAAAGGAAGTGGAGAGCTCACAGCGGAACATGTAAATAGTCAAAAGGGAGGAGGAAGAAGAACAACATCATCAGCAGCAACAACAACAACACAACGTTAAAGGAGAAGTAGAAAGCGACATAAATATCGTCCACAGCGGCGTCTTTGTAAATTATGGAACTAGGGGAGGGAAGGGGGGGGACAGCATGCATTCAAAGCAAAACGACAAAGACAATGTACATAGAGAAGTGAGATGCACATATTCAGGTGGATTATTTCTACTTTTACAAAAACACGGATATTTACGGTACGAACACAGCTCTCGAGCCTAAGGTAAGAAAATATACCCATCATCATCATCATCATCATTATCATCATTATCATCATTATCACCATCACCATCATTCTTGCTATGTTCATGTTGTTCCCTCCACTCGAATGACACCTTTCCACATACGTAAGTATTCCGCATCATATTCTTCGGTTGTGCCCATTTGCATTCATATTTAATATTGTCGCTTTTGGTATCTTTTGTGGATGTTGATGATGTGATCGTGATGGTGGGTGTCATATTGCTCAAGAGCAACAAGGAAAATGATATCATGGCAGCTGAGAAGAGACTTTGTATGTAAATTTTAGGAGGCTCATTTTCCATAAATTCTCTTTCGATATGCCTCCCTACCTCTTCCCCTTCTCTCTCTCTCTCTCTCTCTCTCTCTCTTACTTACTTTCTTTCTTTCTTTTGTGTATTTGTGTGCATCATGGCCTAACCACCGTCGTTACAGAAATCAATCAATCATCACCATCATCATCATCATCATCATCATCATCATCATCATCATCACCGTCGGTCGTATCGTCTTGTTTGTCCCTACTATATTACTAGGTAGGAAATATCACACGAAGGACGATGGGTAGTCAATAATCAACACATCACTTCTTGTGATTTTACAATATGATGATGATGATGATGATGATGATGCCCTTTATCCCAAAGTTGTGAATGACTAATTAATAACAAATCTCTCTCTCTCTCTCTCTCTCTCTCTCTCTCTCTTTTTCTCTCTCTCTTATGCTTGGTTTTTTTCACTACTGCGCAATCATCATCTTTTTCTTTTACTGCCCTTGGTAAATCCTTCTTCCCTCCCCCTCTCCCTTCCTCCCTCCCTCCCTCTCTCACCTTTATCACGGAAAGGCCCGAGGGATATGCCTGCGAACATTGTGGAAAATATCAACCTTGCGAGGTGCGTATGGGGGGGGAGGGGTGATGATAAGAGATGGGAAGGACAGAACATTAGTAATCATCAAATCTGCGGGAGTCTATAGTGAGTGGGATGAAAGGGCAAGCATATCATATTTTTGACAACACCACCAGTATTACCGTTACAATACAGGTATGTGGGAGAACAGAGGACGCTGCAAATCTCCTTATATGTGATATATGCAGAGGAAGCTTCCATTTAAGGTATGATCAGTTATCATTCTCTATCTTCATCATCCTTGTGTTTGTCGCTTGCTGCATGGTGCGGCACATCTACATATAACACTATGATGATGCTGTAGCCCTACTGCCTCTGCTGCTACCTCTTCTGATGGGACTCCCCCCCCTCCTTACTTCGAAATTGATGATGAATCAAAGATGTCTAGACCCGCCCTTGAAAGATATTCCAGATACAGAGGTGTGTGTACTACATGGAAGGAAAAAAGACTGGGAGTCAGTGTTATTATTATACTGAGAGAAAGAGAGAGAGAGAGAGAGAAAGAGAGAGAGAGAGAGAGAGAGAGAGAGAGAGGGGGGGGGGGGAAGACGTGGACAAAACAGTGGGGTTGTTCACAAGCCGATAATACAACGACAATGACGGCGATAACAAATGATGATCAGATTCGAGCTCCTATTCTCAAAATGAGAAATACGCGTAAAATAAATAGAATAATGACAGTTTAAATTGATTTACAGGAATGGCATTGCAGGGACTGCGCGAACGCGGTACGATAGTAATGTGGTGTTTGTCATGGTTTCTTTGTTTCTCCTCAAATCCCATCCTCCCTCTTCTCTCTTGCAATCTGAGATTCTAATAATATCGTCCTTCTTCTCTTCCATAATCACACGAAGGCTTTGCCTGTGTATACGTGCTGGATACCCCTTGGACAAGTAGAACCTTCTCAGGTAATAATAGTACCAATAGCCCACCTTCGACTTGAGTCATATGCAGTCTTCCTATATCCTGTTTTTGTTGTTATTGATGATGATGATGATGATGATGATGATGATGATGGTGATGATGTCAGGGAACGCTGGCCATTCAACCCCGGACACATTTTCTCAAAGGATACAAGCTTCCAATCAATGGTGTGGTGTTTATATTAGGTTGTTGTTGTTGTTGTTGTTGTTGCTTACGGTGGCGACGATAATGATTCCTTCGCAACATTTAGCGTTTCATCGCATGATATACAGCCAATCTGCCACATGGATCTTCTCTTTGAACGTCTATCCTACGACACACACACACACACATGCACACATGCACGCACATAAATGAAAGGTCTCCTTCCAGCAGAGTACAAACAGCATGCTCGGACTAGAAGAAATCGTCAGTCGCGGAAGAAGAAAGTTAGTACGATAGGGAAGAAGCGCCATAGAAGTAGTTGCGATGATTTTAGTAACAATGACAGTAACAATGACGGCAAGAGAGCAGTTAATCCGAAGTGGCTGCTCGCGCCTCGTATCAATCCTGGGGATCTGATCATGTTCAACATAAAGACTGTGCATGCGGTACTATTTATCACTTCTTTGATTTCACATCGCGTATGGAAATGATAACACCCCAAATAGCACCCTTTATTGGTTTGCATGCTCTTTTCTTGGTACTCGCTCATGGAACCCATTTATGTTTCAGTCTGTAATGATGACGCATATAATTAATCCAATTCTTGCAGGCTTCAAGAAATATTTCAAAGGGATTTCGACTTAGCCTGGACACACGCGTTGTAGCTAAAGATATAGTAACAAAACGAGTCAAGAATGTCTTATCTTAGGTTCTTAGCAACAACGATCGCTTGTACTAGGATCTTGCATTAGTTATATGTTCCCGTGCCGTATGTAATTTGTAGTACATATTGAATTGAGGTCAGAATCCTGAAGCATGCCAATGTTCGAGTTAAGTTCTAGAGTTGACCAACATTTCGAAAGCTTGACTCATTGCGTGCATAGCTGCCGTTATGATCCTGTATGAGTGCGACATTTTGCAGACTTGAGATTAGACTCTACACCACATAGCGTGACGTATTACATTTGTTTGCACTGATGCGATCGCTAGCACATTGCACAATGATGCAGCAGAATAAGGTACATGCTTGCACGTTGTAAATAGGGCATATGATGTAAGGCATGCAATGTCGGTAATCATCTATGGGTGTACACACTAGCGCAATGGCAGCTACATCTGCCATCCATCAGCAGTGGTCAAGATGAGTCAAGAACAATGGACGACGAGTGACACAGCTGTGAGACGGACGTAATTAATCAATTAAATTTGTTCAACAGTCATCAGCACCAGCTGTGAGACGGATGTAATTTGATGATTGCATTTTTCCAACAGTCATCTTGATGTAGCTGTGCAATGCTAGAACATTACGGACACAGCACTCACATGGCCAGTTGGCTTTGTTTGTTTCTGGGATGATGTCATTCACGTTTGCAAATGCTGTGGTGGTGATGTACGCGCGATTGCGCCCGCGCGCCCGTGGCGTGCCGCCCGCACTAGCGCACGTGCGAGCGATCGCGCGTCTTGGTCTTTCTTTGTCAGTTTTCATGATGGACACAGCAATGCACTACACATTGCGTGTGCATTGTGCATTGCATGTCTATCATGAGTATACTCATGATGGACACAGCAATGCACTATGCATTACATGCACATTGTGCATTGCATGTCCATTGTTTTTCGATGTCTTGCAACGTTTTGGAAGTGCAGTTTCTCATCATTGCATGATTGTTTCATTGTTTCTCCGTGCACAGGACCGTCGGACAGACGTGGCCAAAGCTGGTTCGAGGTAGACTGCCTTTCGCACCCTGCAAGCAACTTGCAACGTTTTGGAAGTGCAGTTCATCATCATTGTTCATTGTTCATTGTGGCCTTTGTTGGGAACTTCTCACTCAGAGTGGGTGCCCCACGTCGACGCCAGACTGCTGATGGCCAAATTGTTCCACAAAGGCCAGATGGCCAATTTCAAAAACCTGCTGGTTTTGCCAGCTAGACCTCACTGAAGCTAGTTCGAGGCACTGCACTTCGTGCACTGTATGATGCCACATTGCACATGGGAATGTGAATTTGCTGCTGCGTGTTCTGAATGCTCATTTCCATGATTTTTGTCACTAAATTTTCATCTACATGCATTCAAAGAGGGAAACTCTACACTGTCGCTTTCATCAAGCATGGACACTAATGCAGTGCAAGCTAACGAGTTGGCCTCGGCTTCCTCTTCTTCTTTTTGCTTTTTTTCTTGTTTTTTTTTTGTTCATTCTCTAAAGGTTTTCTTTTCCCCTGGCTTTCCATGATGGCAAGATAGTCTCTCAGAGGATTATTTACACTTGAGGAGGAATCTGTGGACGAGGATTTCTCTGTGTTCTGAATGGCATGAAGTAAGGATGCAATATAGTCATTTAGATTCTTGTTTTCCTTTGTCTCCTTTTCCATCGTTTTAAGAGTTTTTGTGAGGCCAGAAGCAAATCCCATATCCACAAGCCATCCAAGAACAAGGGAAGAACGCGAAGCAAGTCTTTCCAGGATAACCGCAGCGAGTTCGGGAACCGAGTGCAGATTGCACTTATCGGAACCGAACCGTTTCACAAAGTAAATCAGTCGAGCAACAAATTTCCCGAAGTCACTCGCTTGGGTCCATCTTTCGAAGAACTTATCAGTACAGTGGTGTAAAAGCTGAACACACAGTCTCATGCCAGCCTGATCCATGATTCGATAGAACACCTCACACGGCTGCTCAATGGGGGTCGGATGCCCCCCCTTCCGAAGATGGAGAATTTTCATATCTAGCTCGGTATCACTGCTTTTTAACACCATGGGTGTTTGCGAGAAGAAATTACATATCCATTGGGTGACATTCCCCACTTTCTTTCCAATTGCATCTATGACGATTCCTGAGATGGTGCATTACGATGGTTTAGGAGAAGGATTGTATTGTGACAAAGCTAATTCCGCCGCCGGAAAGAGAGAAATCGGAAACGTATTTCTACTCACATTTTAGAAGCAAATACAAAAACTTTGTACTTCACATACCTATTTCTCCAGTCTTTTTAAAGTCAGTGTCTTCCTTTTCGAGGCCCCCTATTTTCGTGAGGCCAGAAAGGGCAGTCATTGTTTCTATCTCTTGCACAGTACATCCATTCAGCCAGCCTGTAAACGGCAGTGTAAACCCTGCAGCTTCGCCCCCGACAGCACAGGAACTGACGTGGACCCCTACCGACTTAGGCTTTTCAAGAAGAAGCTCGATGTACCTTCACAAATAGTCGCTCAGTCAGACGTACATTTATTTTTTGTCATGTGTACTTACATGCAAGCTTTAGTCTTCAAGCTAAGCGTTGAACTTATAGTGCCAATTTGCACATTCTTCTCAAACTTCGACATTTTCACAGGTAGCATCCCGGGAAACATCGTTGCTGAACAAGGAAATACGTTTGCGCGGGGGATGGCCGTGCAGGAGAGCGGGAGGTTGTTCCGGATATGGACTGACCCAACACTTATTAATGTGATTGGCATTTTATGGTTGCGACATGATTATCGAGATATAATTCGTTGTCGCACTTTCAAAATAGGAACAATAAGTTGTCGTCAGTCGACAGTTCCGAAGGGATAGATCTGGATGGATTCCATCTCCACGGCTTCTTTTCGTGAATGAGGACCGGCTCGAAGAGGGCCAAACGGACCATAGGAGCCAGGGAAATGTCTCGTGCACATCGAATCCCGAGTGCTCCATGGGTTGTACCGTTTCAAACCTCGAAAAGGTTGGTCACTGTCCATTAAACTGGGTTTGTGTGTGAGTTGATTGCTTCATTGTACATTTCTACTAGAGAGATTTTGAAGATATTAGAGAATGACGTTAACGCCAAGATGAGGAAATGCATCACTTGCGAAGCACATCTCCTACCATTCTACCACTTCAAGATGACATACAACTACACCTACAACGGTAGCGTAGGCTACAGTGTCTCAAGGAGCATGGATGGCAATGAAATAAATTCTCTGAACAAGGTGAATAATATATTGGGGTATGACAAGCACTATACTTGTAAATAATTTCGAATTAAAATTACAGACATACAGCAGCCTTCACCATGAAGATCATCAACAGTCTTCTTCATCCGAGATATCGAAGCGCAAAGTCGGGTTGCTACAAAAAATCATCGAGAATAACCTGCCGACTTGGCTCGCTGCGATTCCTTTGGCAATGCTTTCCAGCGGCGGCGCAGCTACTCTTGTACACCGCGCCGCAGTGAATGACGTTGTGAAAAAAACTACGATGGATTGGTACACTTGCTATGGCATTCGAGATCGTGTAGCTGTTTCAGATTCATCATCTACAGTAGATGATGGTGGTAGTGGTGATAGCACCATTATCCGCACCAGGGTATTTGCCGGATTCCAATACCCACGGTTTTTAGTGGATTGCTTATTTATTGATCATGACACCTCAAAATATCCAGCGATGCCGCTCGTCGAATTCTCCAAGCATCGTCCAGTTTCATCCTCCTCATCAGTTTCATCATTAAACATCGGCCCAGAACTTCCACTCCACAGAGTCCATATGCACCCATTCGAAATGAAGCCATCCTTCGCATTCAAAGCCTTTGTCCACGAAACTGAGAAAGTATACGCTGAGATCGTGAAGCATGCTCTGACCTACCTGCGCTCGCGACCAGACATGAAATTCTGGGGGCGTCGGCTAACAGATGCTGTGAATCCGCGTGAATTAGGAGTTCCTGATGAATTCAAGGTTACAAAATTACAATTCGAACCGTCGGATTTGAAGCTCGATGATAGAGGAGTGCTGCTTCTTCCAGTTTGGGTCGTAAGGTTCCAGGGATTAGCAGGGCAAGATGAAAGAACAGCTCTCATCAATGGGGTCACAGGAAAGGTGGGTCAGATGTCGTTAGAGGTGGAGGTGGTTGTGGTTATGGTGGTGTATATTGTATGATGAGTGCATATTATCCTCAATAGGTGGCAATGAAAGGGATGGCGCATCATTTGGGCTGGCAAAAGTTTGCATTCACTAGTGGAGGGACGGTGCTACTCGCATCAGCGTCACTTATGTCGCTGTACAATTTACTCGACCAAGCACCAATGTACCTGGTATCATCTGGGTTAGTGTTCGGAGCTATAGGGGGCTTCCTTGGATACCGACTTGCCTCTCTGTAAGTACACTTTTGACTACTACCATGGGCAACATATTATTGCCACTAAATTTGCGCTCTTAAGTGAAGGGTCTAAATTTCTGGCATAATATCTTGCAGATATCAAAACGAAAGACAAGCATTCTGGAACCAGGAGGAGCGGAGGCGTGCAATGAACGCGATGAGGAACGCAAACACAGACCGAGACCAGCACTGGCAAACTGAGATACGGCGTGTGCTAGATCTAGCCGTCGCATCATCAGGCCAGAAGTCGGTGGATGATCAATGGCGGATGTGGTTCAAAAGCATCCATCCGGACCAACACCAAACCGGCGGTAGGTCATTTGTATCCTAAGATATTTGATTGAGTAATATGGGAAGAGGTGAATGCCATTTATAGATGTCTATAGCATAGGGCAGCCAATTCAAAAAGGGCAGCAGAAGCTTAGAATAACTATTCTCCCACTTTCTCGTTATTGATACACATGTTCGTATTTACTTATGTGTAACTAGAACAAAGCATCAAAAAGGATATTACAGGTCAACCTGATTCCCCCAGCCTATCTTTCATCCTCAACGACTGGAGGAATTTGCGGCTTCCATATGAGATTCTGGGTCTCCCAGAGCCCCCGCCAGATCCTTCTAAGGATGAGATTCTAGAGGCATTCCGGATGCAAGCAATGCTTTGGAATCCAGCCAATTATGATTCTCTGACCACGTTCGAAAATCAGGAACTGGCAGAAAGATACGCCTTAATACGTTTTGCAGAGAGATCCTTAATGGCAAATTATATGCGAAAGAAAAAACTCGAAGACCGACGTCGCAGCTGGTGGCAAAGATGAGACGGATGTAATGAATGAATTAATTTTTTTCAATTATATCGTCCTGATGTAGCTAGCTATGCAACGTTGCGACCACAGCGCTTATGTCAGCTTTAATTGTGCTCTTTCAATACTGTTGTGATATCATTCATAGTTGCATAGTTGCATGAAAATGCGAAGCGGCGTGCGCATCGCTGCCACTTGCGCTGCTGCGTGTCACGTTTCACATATTTGCATGCCAGCACCTGCGTACTCGGCTGGCTCGCCCATGCTAGCATGGAGCTTCAGATTGCATTGCATCCACCGAAAACGCAACAATGTTCACTCGTGCACGTGCATGGCATCAAATTGATATGCATGCACGCACATGCACACGACAATGCGAACAAGCACGTACAGCCAAGCAGCGCTACGATGCTTTCGCGGTCACTGACAAAGGCAACGCATATATGCCAACATGAGGTACACAAATGTACATGTTCACACGTGTACGTGTACATACAGAGTAAATGATGTTGTCTCAGTGTACATGCAATCAATCACTTTGATCACATTGCTTACATTTATGAATCGATGCATGGCCCTGATGTCGAAAGGCATTGATGGGATCGGTACTCAGCATTTCGTATTTCCCAAACAGAATAGCCATCTTTCTCACATGTACTCGATAAATATCTTCCGTTTATGTTTTCTCCATCCGTTTTATTGTTTCTTGGCTTCACCTTACTTCTTTTCACCTTCCTTCTTGTCGCCATCTTTTTTGTCGGCATCTTTCAAGGAGCTTAGGTCAATTTCGACGGGTGGAGCATGACGCGCGAGTTCCTCGGCTACTTTGACATCTATATTGCACATGACGTAATCAAAACAATTAGAATTAATCAAAACAATTAGAATTAACATTGGTTATCGAAGACGTCATAAAACAATTCGTAAGCTTTCCGACCGGTTTCAAATTGTGCACCCCCGTCTGCTTCGCCTTTCTGAATCAATGGGTCATCTGCCACTGATTCCACTGCGCTGATCGCCATTCGGTCAACCTTGTTTGTTAATTGGGAACATTTAGATTGGAAATAGTGCTGGAATGAATTATACGCTTCTTAAAAAGAGGTATCGACCGCTTGAGAGCTATGACTTGCAGCAGGGTTGACTTCTTCACCTGGACCCCCGACTTTAAGATTCTCTAGAGTTGCTTCTACAGCCCTAATGAGTACAATCCTATCGATCACCATTCTTTCACTGGTAGTGTTGATTTCACTTACGATTCAAGTCTGTGCAATTCAGCCTTAAGAGCACCCAGTTTTAGCTGCGTTTGAGATTCCACTCGCATGCGAGAGTGATTTGTCATAGCTTGATTTCTCTCCTGGAGATTACATTGATGCTATGATCTTAAGAAAATAGAAATTATAGTATTTTATACATAAAACAAGTCCGAGTCTATTTTTTGCTACATCTCTCGACAGATCAACGCCAGGATTTAATTTCTGAATTTTCAAGAGACTCACAGTTGTTAAACTTTGCGATCTTGAGGCGACGCTGGAGGCACCTGGCGTTGTGCATGTTAGAATACAAGGGAGAGGGCAATCATTGATTACAGGGAAACCTGAAGAATGAAAGCTGGAGACAAAGAGCATCATTGCGAAGAAGGGTAGCATGGTGAGGTCGGCCAACCCGCTACAAATTTCAAAATTTGAATTGAATCTGTGTTCCGAGATTCTATAGAGATTATTCACGAGATCTCTGGAAGCATTTAGGGCTTGTCGCAGATGGAAAACTAAGGTGATAATAATAACATTGGAAAATGGGAATTTAATTTTTCGCATTTTCAAATTTAAACGACTACTTCTCAGGCGAAGTGTTCAGCAAAAAAATTGAATGAGAAGTTGCTATCTCTCGAGCTAGAAGAAGAGAGACCACATCAAAAAAGGGGGGTTGTCATCTAGTGCACAATCATAGCGCCTGTTTTTATTATATCGAATTGTTGTATCGAACATCGTGTAGTTGCCCATTCGGATTGCACAAAAAATCAATCAACGTGTTGCGCAGTGCTCCACAGCACGTGTGCGCTTTGGACATAACGTATGCACATGTAACACACACACACACACACACACACATATATATATATATATATATATATATATATATATATATATGTGTGTGTGTGTGTGTGTGTGTGTGTATGTGTGTTTGTGTGTGTACGTGTAGCTACATGATGACAGGCGACGAGAAGAAGCGCACACAGACATCATCACGGCCTGGTCATGTACAATTCTGCACGCACGCAAATGTGTGTGATTCATGTGAGCGTGTGGCGTTGCAGACATAATGTGCGAGCATACAAATGAAACTAATATAAATAGGAAGCGTTAATATTTTATCTCGCAGCTATAACTTATTCTATGTTCTCTTTCAGTCCTCGCAAACCGCTTCTACATTTGTGATCCACCTTTTGAGAATTCTGTGGAACGGTGTATAAGGCGTAGCTACTGTTTAATTTAATACTATAACTTATGAAATGATACAATAATTCTTAATTTTATTCTCATTAGTACACACTTGCATTCGCTTCAGCACCACGTTTACATCATCTAGGGTGGGCATTTGTACATCAGCATCCATGAAACACTTTGCAACTATTTCTGTCGTCTCCAATAAATCGTTGGAATCCGCAAAGGAATTAAAGTATTCATTACGATCTTCATCCGTCAGCAGCATCCTGCATTGAATTGCAATAACCCTATCCTTCCAATCGCATTGGAAATATTCAACACCATGCCTAACCATCGCAGGAGACGCAAGGTATGCATTCCCGGCTGACTGTTGCAATTCCTTTTCTATTTCGTCATCAAGTTTTGAAGTCTGTGACCGCGCTGTTTTCGTGCGGAGAGTACGCTTTCCTCGTATTGAAAGACCAAAATGGATCATAGAATTTGATCCATCTATGTGCCAATTGATGTCCGGGCCTAGTAATAAGAGGATACAAGAATGATAATTACAATACCGTCATTTTCATATGACCATCGAATATGTGAAGCATCAACATTGCTCCTCGGACCTGTAATAGTCTCTCCCCAGTGCACCTGCACTGCGAGATCTCCAGCCACTTTGCCCCTTGTTATTAGTCCTGCAAGCCAGGATCCCCCTTTCTTGCATTCTTTCTGCAATCGAGTAGACAACTTCTGTGGTAGTTGTAGCCAGCACTAGATCAATTTTCAGTCACAAAGAAGATACTGACGATGTACTCACCTCAGCCCAACCCTTGTTTTTCTCCCTCATTGCAACGATGAAGGCTCGAAGACGTTCGGGAGCAGCAGGTTTGGAAAAGTTTATTCCTTTCCGAGGATGTAGTGAAACAATAGCATTGCCCTCTTCTAGACCATGAAAGTAGCCTACTCAACACAACATTGAATACTTACCAAAATCGATTATGAGGTTGACAAACACATGAAATATAGAAATAGAAGTACGGAACACGAATAGTAAGCTTTATCGTCTTGTCTGCCACAATCTCTCGCACGGCTATGGGTAAATATCTTCCAATACTACCTTCGTAATAGTAGTGGTCCTTGAGTTTCGGGTTGTCGACGCATTTTTCAAAAAACTTGCTCAACCTCAAGCCTCGCTCATCCAGCCGAAAGAGTTCATCATTTTGTAAAAATTCCAACACATTGTCCTCTATTTTGAGATCAACCTTCGCGGTGAATGATCTCTTGCCCCATATACTTCTTCCAAAGTACAAACTGCGGCCTGCCTTCACCGCATCGTCTCCAGCAGCAAGTTTATTCGTCTCCTATCGAAGAGGCCTCGATTCGTGAATGCTTTCAAAGTAGTCTAGAGGGTATGATAAATAGCGAGTACCTTCTTCGCCTCCTCTCTCTCCGCTCTCATCCCATTTATTCCACGATTGTACAATTCAATGTGATACGAGTATTACTACGACCAAGATACTTATTACTGAATATTTCAGGATTTGGGGTTGTCGCACCTATAAAATGAAGGCGATTTATCTACTACAACTGCTGTATCAAGAATCGACCACCTCCCTCCCGCCTTCTTCGGCACCCATTCGGGGAGAAGAAGGAAGGAAGGAGGAACAAATGACGCCTCCCTGGCGGGGTCCCTGCGAGCGTGATGACTCAAATGGCGCTAGAAGGCTAGAATATGCTACCCTCCTCTCGAAATTGAACAGTATTGTGCTGAGCCTTTCAATCTGCAGGCGTTGTTGCATCACCAGCCGACGACTCACATCGGTGCTTCCGTTGCTGTGGCTGATTTCATATCGATCGTTCAGTGGCGATGAAAGAGGGACGAAAGAGTGTAGACGTGGATCTACGCATTTTCTTTTACAAAGTTCTTCGCTTGACAGGAGGTTAATCTACAAATAACACGTACGGCATGCGCTATTATTGTTACTATTATTAAATTGTAATTGGTATTATTCTCTTGCTAAATAACTTTGTTCTAACTACAGGCCGAGCTTTCGCAATTCTTACCACTGCGGTCGCTATACTATTTTGTTGTTAATTTTTTTTTATTTTCATACTATCGATGTGATGATATGATGATGATGCACAACTACGGAAAACTAACAGAAAGAAGAGTCGTCATCGTCTTTCTCCGGATAACGATAAGAACTCCACCATAAATTTTCCTTTTGGCTCATTAATTTATTCTCATCGTTATCATATAGTAGCAGAGGGGGCGAGTTGTTCGGCGAGATATCGTTCTGCAATCTCCCTTTGGCTCGAGCGACAGAATCATAGTAGCCAGGTGGTAACATTATCGTGGTGCTGTTTGCGTGCAGGCTGCGAGCTATAATACAATTTAGCACGCAGAGACTTTACACTTGTGTGTGCGCGCAAGTGTGTGTGTGTGTGTATGTGTGTCTGTGTGTTACATACATATAGTTCTTCCGTCACCTACATATCTGCGTTTGTACGATAAGTGTTTGCGAATTTCTTCTCTCCCTGTCACCCATTCCCTGTTACTTACCCTGCTAGGTTGAGAGGGAAGAGGTGAAGGAAATGCTAAAAGGACTGGAAGTGTTAAAACTTCACGAAGAAAGGAGACATACAAAAAACAAAAGCAACTTGAATTCAGAGAAAAAGGAAGAGAAGGAGAAGAGTAATGATAACAAGCGACCAAGGATGATGGCTGCTATCAAAGCAGGTTCAATTTCTTCATCTTCCTCACCTTCATCAAACTTCTCCACTGTCGGTAGGTGAGATAGTCAGCACTTCCTTTAAGATTAATGACTCAGAAGAAGAAAGGGAAGAAGAAGAAGAAGAAGAAGAAGAAGAAGAAGAAGGAGGAGGAAGGATATGCAAGCAACAGTATCATGATTCCATTTCACATCGCCATATGCATAACCACAGATGCACTTTTGGAGCAAGCTTCCGTTCTTCTCGAGGTAGTAGTAGTTAGCAGTTGTTACGAGTGGTTGGTGATCATGGAAACAGTAGCTGTCAAGGGAAGAAGAGGAGGAGGAGGAGAGAATCAAGGAACAAACGAGTAGGAGTGAGAGAAGACGGAAGAGCAAGAAGGGCATGTAATCAACTATGATGCGGAGAGGAGGAGGGGGTGGAGGAGGAGGAAATAATTGAGGGGGTGATTATTTTATCTGTCATGTAATTTGAATATATTTGCAACATAGAGGGACACCCACAAACATAAAAACAATGTGTGTGTGTGTGTGTGTGTGTGTGTGTGTGTTCTTATGTGAATTGTAATGTAATTTCTGTAATTTAGCTTCCACGTGCAGCGTCACGGGGAGGAGGGACCACTGTCGTTCGGCTAATCTACAACAGGACGCACAACGTCGTTGTTTGCATTGTTATACTAGTTCCATTTGATATGCAAATCCTAAGCGATGATGCTAAAAGTTACGACAACAAGCAGAAAACTGCCCACTATGTGATGCTGTCGTATGCGTATATTGCACGCTTTTAAATTATAAACACACACACACACACAATATAATATATATATATATATATATATATATTATAAATATCATATTTACTAAAAGACTGTTTGTTATAATACCCTTTGTGATCATCAGTTATCATCTATTGTAGCTCGTCATGAAACTCGACAAGTCATACTATTCTGTGTTGCCTCGGTGAATCAACGAACATCACACCATCTCTCAGTTGTTACACCTTGGCATACCTATGCATGCATGCACGCACGCTTGTAGCCTAAGAGAAACTACTTAGTTTCATATCGATGGATGTATTGCGATCATCATTCTAGCCACACGACTCAATATAAATAGATTAAGCCTCCAATGCTAACGTATAAACGCTAACGTTTGGTTTTGAGTGGGCTGAACACTTATCTGTTTCTCCGTCGCCGTCATGCTGTTGTTGCTGTATCATCTATTGCGTGTTTAAGGGTGGTGCCGATTTCAGTGGGAAGGGTCTTCCTGCGAAGTTGCGTCGCATGAGCAGCAATATATCACAACAACTTAATCCCCAGCACTAGTAATAGCAGCGTCCACGTGGATCTTATACACCTGCTTATTTATGCAAGACGACGACGATGATGATGATGATGATGATGGTGATGGTGAACATTCCATAAGAGCATTGACAGCACCTTGAAATGATAATAGATTCGTACATCGTTACTACTACTACTACTACTACTACTACTACTGCTACTATTACTCATTCTTGTATTCACCATTTGCACCATTATTTGAGTAGTGACTTTCCCATTTAATTAGCATCTGTAACGTCGATGAAGAAGAGATCTTTCGAATCCACAACGAAGTCATGCCGTCATGGGAGGTCGTGAGAACTGCTACCACACGCTGCTGCTTTCATGTATTTATGGATTTATAATACACATTCCCTTTGCATGCTCACATGTCATTGCTATGTGAATTCTTCCTTCCCGTCCTTGCGAAAAGGTGGCCATATAACCACCATAATATAATCTAGTCTGCCGCCGATTTCGTGGATTTGCTGTTGTCTCTTCCATTCCCCTCCTGGCACCCTTGTGAGATCATCCAACAAATCAAAAAACGAGTTCTGGAAGATAGCGGTAAGAGAAGGGGCGGGGAAGCAAATAGGCAAGAGGGGGGTGAGGTGGATTTAAAAGAGGAAATCATGATATAGTCGTATGTGCAGCTTAGATGAATAAATACAAAATACGCACAGCACCCTCCCCCCCCCCCTTTCCCCAACACATATAATTCATAAGAAATATCCATAAATTATTCTTCAGCTTTTCGAGAATGCGTACTCCGAGGCGAACAACGACACGCATCATCGCTTCTGGGCACAGGTCCTCCTCCATATGTACAGTAGCATATAGGCTGCTAACATGCACGTGCATATGCACACACATACACACGCAGATCTCATATTTAATTTTTGGTTGATGCAGTTAGTACTGTGTGCGCATATCATCTCATATATTTATTTTTTGATTCATGGAGTTAGTACAGTGTGTGGGTATCATGCAAAAGTTATTACTGCCGTACTTTAAAATTTTGCTTGTATATAACATATGTATATACGTATATATATGTATATATATATATATATATATATATATATATATACACACATATATATACAGCTAGCACGCGAAGATATATGAAATATGACATATGTGTGTATGTATGTGTGTATATTCTTCTTACAAGAATTAAAACTTAGCAACCACTACGGTAATAATCAGTGTTGCTGGTACTGAATGAAAGCACTGGTCCATCGTAGGTGCAACGGAAAGCGACATGTGCACTGTATCGACTGATCCGAGTAGACCCTTGGATACTGAAGTACTACCGCAGCTGCTGCTGCTGACGACGATAGAAACGATAATAGCGATGATTGTGATAATATTAGTGATGAGATCGAGACAAACTCCTCTTATGTATGTCTGATGCATGGACCGAAATGCGGTAGAATTGGTTATCTTTTAAATGCGCAACATGTTGATTGATAGCGCCACTTTTACTGTTGCTATTGTTACTACTACTACTAATTATAATAATAATAATAATTATTACACATAAAATTAGGACCGAGACCTTGAAGCCATGCTGCAAGGGGGGCCGAATAAAAGTAGGTGGAGTAGTTATTGTTGTGATGTTAACGAAGGTATTGTTATAAATATCATGTTGATATGAATGGAAGTCGTCTCTACAAGACGGAATCAATGGGCCTCGTCGTTTATTATTGAGATTGCTGACCAACACTTGTTATCTTTCGTGTTGTTACCGATGACTTAAATATTCACAGGCCTAAAAATCGATCCAGATGAGGAGGAGGAGGAACACAGTGTAAACGCGTCCGGTATCATGACGTCTTCAGAGAATCTCATTGGCCCAGCAGCAAAAATAGCAGAGTGGATAAGAGGAGGTTGTTAGGCCAAGAATTTAAGTGCGAGGTGAGATTTTGAATATGCTTGAATTCTACTGTAATTAATATAGATTAATATATTAACAGCATGCGTGCACTGTGTATGCAGCTATAGAGACATATAGAGACATAAAGTCTATATAGCGTACCGGGTTTTCGGCGCACATATACACCATATGTAGCGAAGAATATGTGGTGTGAACTACATATGTTCGCACGTGCGTACGCTATAGAGACATAAAGTCTATATACAGCATGTGCGTGGCTTTAAAGCTCATCATGCATAAGCATGCATGTGCGTGCGGACAATGATACCCCTACCTTGTGCGAATACACCATAGTAGCGTCACAACTTGCTGCTGTGTCGCTGCCGTGAAGCGTAGTTTGTGCTATGCAGGGCGCATCATGCATGCAATGAAAGGGGATCTAATAAGGAGTGGTGTGATGTAGGATGGATGAATGAGCTAGCCTAGTAGCGCGCAAGCATGCCTGGTCGATCATGCGACGATGGCTGCTCTACAGCACGCAAACAGAAGTACACATTAGGATGACAATTGAAAAATTGCAATCATTTATTCATTACATGATCTCATGCACATCACCATATGTGGCTACGCTGTGTCGCTATCACAAGACTAGATGATGATGACGTGCGTGCTCCCGCCTCGTGCACCTGCTCATGCAGCTTGCTTGGCGTTATGTTTTCACGCTTGGATGCACACTACTTCTTCATGCATCTTCTTCAGATTGATGATCGATTTCATCACGCTAAACATCGACTAAGACCCGCCTTCACATGTTCACATGTGTAAATGGTACGACGACTCTCGCGATATCAGTTGAGATGGCTTGTTGTTGCTGTCACTTCGATTTGCTGTTGCTGCTGCACACGGCGCATGCAAATCATCCAGACCCGACTGCTGTGTTACTTGCATTATATGTGCGGTATACAATATTTATTCCCCAGGTGCTGAACTACCCTACGGCTATTACGTTTCTTTTAACTATATGTTATAAATGGTGCCAGCAGTTATTCCGCAATCAGCATACTGGGAGGCGTTGTTAACTCGCAATCCAGATATGTCCAACATTCCATGTGTCGTCGCATTTACCGATTTAACAGCATGAAGAATCTCATCGGACGTATAATTGTGGGTGCGAGTAAGAAGATTAAACGAAAACTTTTCTTCGAAAGGCAGACGTCCCAGGCATGCATACGTGTACAGCCTACGATCAATTAAGTGCGATTTTTTCAGTAATTCTCAAGCATCGTAGGAATCAAAAGCTATGGTTTCATATACATATGAGATTCTTATAGCATAATAATGATACTTTCTCCATACCTTTCCACCTTCCCAGAAATTGAATCTCGCTCAACATGAAAAATGTAGTTGGGGAGGAGCTTCAGAACAGTCTTGTTGAATAAGGCAAAATTCTCACGGAGTTCTCCTGGGCTGCTAGAATCGGAGCTGAGTTTCCCCTTGATCGGTATTGTGATGTTCTTGTCCAAATGGTCACAGTAATCTATGTTGAGGTATCGATACCAACCACCGGCCTTATTTACCTCCACCTCATTCACCCCGCAGCGGCAAAACTCCGGGAGTGTTGGCTCGGTAGTCGCCGTTAGATACCAGGTTCCCTGAAATTCATCAATATCGAATGACGATGCGTTAACACTGGGCTGTCGGATTAGCTCATAGTCGGGGCACTGGTTCTTCTTCCGCTGCTGAAGCCTATGAGCAGTGTCGTCTCCTGTTACACCGTCTTTTAGCTTTCGCCCTTGTCCAATTATGCAACAGCAAGTTAGCACAACTGTTAATCTTGCATAGGGTCTCATTTCATGAAACGCCTTCCTGGCTATCCGTGTGCTACTGGACAGGTACTCCCTGTTAGATTAGATGAGGGGGAGAATTGAATTGCTCTCGAGAGATCTCTCAGAGATGTTGCAATTGAATTGCTCTCGAGAGATCTCTCAGAGATGTTGCAATTGGATTGCTCTCGAGAGATCTCTCAGAGGTTTCTAGTAGATTCAAAGATCTGGGCTAGCTGGCTCGTCGGATGCTCCAACCAACAGAGCATTGCGGATGAGACATCAGGCAAATGTGGTTTCAACGCATTTACGACTGCTTGGGAGAACTATGATGATGCAAATTGGAAGTCGATTGTCGCCGACGATGTTAATTTTGGCATCGATCAGATGAATGGCAGCTTCACCCAGGGCAAGGAGAATGCATGTTTGGGCATTCCGCAAGACCTTGCAAAACGGCACCAACTCTCGGCTTGCGTGGACTGTGACACTTGTTCAAACTTCCTTGTCGATTCATCCAACTCTTCGATCCTCCATGCACAAATGACCAGCTACAGCATCAAAGCCACGCTAGCTAGCTAGCACGGGCCAGACGATGCAGCTTGGCAAGTGGGTTTGCGAGTTCAACCAGCAAAGGGGAGAATTCGCAAAATGCGGCAGAACGTCCTGTGGGCTAGCTGGTTGAACTCAACTTCAAGCTGAAGTCAATCAAGCTGTCATGGAGTTGGTTCCAATTTTCTCTGACAGACATGCTTGCGTTGGTGCGGAATGCCTTCGATGCGATGCAATGCGATGATGTGACATGCTTGTGCTAGTGCACTAGTGCATCAAGGATGTGCGTGCGATGCTACTGACTAGCTAGCTAGGGCTAGACTAGCTAGAGGGTGGGGTGCGCACAACACAACAGACATGTAACATGCAACATGTCTAGATGTGCTGCATGCTAGTACATTTCACATTAAAATTATGCACATGCAATCTAGCAATGTGTGTGTACGTGCTGTGTACATCTAGAGATGCGTAATGTCAAGGTTATGCTTACCATCTATCTGCTCGATCGTCTAGCTAGGACAGCATGTGTTACCACGCGTGCAGTGGTAGACTAGCCAGCAACATGACTGCACCACAAAGCATTGCCCTAGCTAGCATGTGTCCTTACGCACATTGCATGCAATGATTCTACATATAATTCTTTCACATTGTCTGCGTAGAATATATTCTTTCGATTCGATATTGTTGAAATGAAGCATTTGCTGGACAATTGTAATCGCCCTTTAGTTTTGCTGTCCAAATACGTCCTTTAACATAAAATTGCCTTAAATCCAACATCTTACTCGCTCATCAACATCGCTTCCGTTGAATAAATATCATGTGGTATAGTGGATCAATTGGATCTCACTTCACGAAGACAGGCTCCTCTTCTTCATACGCTATGTCAGCATTTTTGTTGTTCCCTCTGATGTATACCGAGTGCGCGACCGGGGGCTGCTTCCCTAGGTCACTTACTTCATGCGCGTGTACAGCGCGCTCTCCGCCGAAGTAGCGGGAGAGAACAGTGTCAATATCCACCCAGAGAGCATGCGCTTCCTCGTTTAGCACAGCCTTTGACTTGGACGTCGACAACCTGTTTTTATCCTGAAGGAGTCCGAGGAGCCGTGCGAGGGGAGGTGTCAGTCCTCCATTAAAGATAGTTGTGAAAACGACGATCGCCAGCGTGGTGGTGACAAGGATTCCTCGGTTGTGACCAGGAATTTGAACGGCAAGCGCGAAAGGAATGGCTCCTCTGACTGCACTAAACCATAGCAAGACTAGAGATCTCCAGTTGAGATGGTCTTCGGCCTCTCCTGATGCATTTACGAGTAATGCCACAAAGGATACCGCCACTGCACGCGAAACATAGAGCAAAACAAGTGTCGCGATGATCATCCTGGTGTTATAGAACAGAATTTCGTCTTTATAGAGACTTCGAGTGAAAGTCATTCCAAGGTAGAGGTAGATCACCACCTCTGCTATCGAGGAGGTCAGCTCTGAAAGCTCCTTCGAAGCTATACGAGCGGGGAAAGATACGTTATATTGGTGATAGTGCGACAAAACTAGGCCACATGTAAACACAGAAAGCATACCGGATGCCTGGCAAATTTCAGAGACACAGTAACATAAGTAAGCGGCGAAGAAAGTCACTAGCAGCTCGATCTTAGGGTGCTTTCTCAACATTTTTATTTTGCAGCTTACTGCTGAAGTGCTAAGACCAAACGTCACGCCCATGATCAGTGAGAGCATTGTGCAGTATACAAAGCGTGCAACTGCCAAGATGAAGCCGCGGGAAAGCTGATTGTGGTGTGCAACACCTGGCGCCCCCGCTATGAAATCGGCAGAGGCGAATGTTTTGTATAATGTGATGGCGACTGCGTCGTTGAGCATGCTCTCGCCCACGATAACGGTCTTGATGTTCTTATCCATGTTCTTGAAGCTTTTCCCATTCAGGACGGACAATAGACCTACGGGATCAGTACTGGAGAGAAGGGCTCCGAACATGAATGCGGTGGACGCTTTCAGATCAAGAGGAATGTATCCCCAAGAGCAAAAGGCATACAGGAACGCCCCAATAACCCCTGCGGAAATAAGCGTCCCCAAGAACGCCATCCCACTAATTGCCCGGAAGTTTCCAAAGAAGAAAGAGTGTTCGGTCGTGTAGCCGGCATTGAAGATAATGGGTGGGATCATAAGGAAGAAAAAAATCTCAGGGTTAAGAACCGATGATTTATCCTGAAATAAAACCAGAAACATCCGTCGACGAGTTAGGATCTATAGTAATAAATCATTGCTAGGCAATTTGCAATTTTGACGCGAGCCACCTGTCCGTATTGTGCAAGAAGAGCCATAGAACATGCCCCAATCGCGACCCATACTACAGAAGTTGGGATGAAAGTAAGCCGGTAACGGATCAGCAGAGGCCTGATAATTATAAAATTTACTTCAACCATTATGAAAATCTGTCTTCGTTCTCTCACTCACACTGCTATCTTTACGTACTCTGCTGCAACTGCAAGGAAGACAACAATCACAACAGCCATTGCAATCTGTGCATCATCGAAGTGGTCCTCCTCTGCTGCATCTCCGGTATCGGTTTTAAGGATTCCATCGTCAACAGGTGCAATCTCTTCTTCTGCTTTAGTTTGGACAGTGGCGTTATTTAGAGCTTCCGATATGATTCCTTGTCCTTCTGGGTCCGCAACAAGAGCCCAAGCTCTACGTGCCCATCCCATGTTGTTGCTCGCTGTGTTATTTTCAATTGTTGTTGTTTTCCAAATAGTCAAGGATGAGCATAAGACAAGGATCTATCAACAATATGTTTTTTTTATTGGAGGCCCATTATCGGCTAATGTTCGTTCAGACACTGTACTTGCGAAATAAAGGGGGAGGGGACCTTGCAGAAACGCGAACCAAGTAATGTAAACTTGGCTAGAAAATACCAATGCAACTAATACTTCCGATGTATAGGTAATCACCGGTAATAATAAAAAACCCCATGAATCTATCTATACGACAACAAATAAATCAATAAATCCATGTCGCACATCAAACATCTACGGAGGTATGCTTCTTCGAGTACACACTGCGAAGCTTTGACCCTAAAACGATGACTTCGTAATTCTGCGACATCAATGTTTCAAATAATGTTCAAAAGATCGCGAATTTATTCAGGAATCCTTCTGGAACGATTTCCAGTTGCTTCCCGAGATTTCCATTGGATTTCAGGAACTGTGTCTCCAGAAGATTCCCCAGAAATTTCTCGTGGCAGTGATTTTAAATATTAGAATATAGGGCGTTTTTCATGAACGTCCTGTGCATTTCTCTGTCGTTAAGCAGCACTTTGGCAACATCCTGTCGTCCCTTTGGAAAACCTTCGTGGTCAATCTCACAATTCAAACGCCACAACTAAACAACGCCGTAACTAAACACACAACCCAAATGACTATGCCAACCATGGACAAGGCAACTGATGAGAAAGACTCAAGGCTCAAGCACAGGAATGTTATGCTCAACCGCATCGAAGCTCTGCATGCAAAAGCCAAGTCGCTCGAAGATAAGCTCAAAATATTAAGGATGAAATTCCCAAGGCTGAGCGCTAAAGTGTCTGCCGCATATTGGCATCTGAAAGCAGCTGCCAAAAGGGAGGGAGATACATTAAGTTCTGTTGATGTGCGCGGTGCGATCAAGAGAGCTGAGAGGTATTGCTATGACGCGGGTCTAACAGAAGATGCAGCAGAGCGCCTTCTTTACGATGTTGATGCCGTGCAAAGTGACGGCGATGACGAGGTCCGTCGCCACCGAAAAGGACTGGTTTTGCGAATCAAGAAATTGATGCGGAGAGCCGCACGTCTGGCATCTGAAACCAAATTGACTAGAAGGTTGCGGACCTTGGCAACAACAATTGAAGCGAGAAAACCAGCGATGAGCGCAGCCTCTGACGACGACGTATGTGACATGTCAGAAGTAGAAGATGAAAAAGGAGTAAGCACAGAAAACCTCAGAAAACTATCCCCAATTCCAGAAGAAATGCCTCACAATCACAGTGATGATGAGGATGATGAGGATGATGAGGATGATGAGGATGATGAGGATGATGAGGATGATGACAACGACACTTCTGCTGATGAAGACGAAAACATGGAAGAAGTTAGCGAAAGTTCACGTAAACGTGAGCAATCTGAAGCTGGAGATGAAAACATCAAGATACCGAACAAGAGGAAAACCATGGACAGAACAAACCCAGAGAAATTTCAAATGCACCTCGACAGGAACGATGAGCACCAAAAGAATCCGAAGAGAGTTTGGTCACCAAGGTTCCAGCAGCGCATTGATCGTTCCACTGGTAGTGTACGATTGACTGCGCACCTTCCCGGGGTCACAGAAGAGGATATTTCGATTCGTGTAGACCGTGAGGAGAGAAAAGTCATAGTTGAGGGAACCTCTACCAGCTATGGAGCGTTCAAAAAGGAAGTATCAGTATCGGACGACTTTGATCTCACCCGCACCGAGGCTGCATTTGATGATGAGGAACTCCACATAGTGTTTGCACCAAGAATTAATAGACACGCAGCTCGTAGAAACCTTGGTAATAGTCGACACTACGATCCATTCTTTTCATCCATGTTCGGGTCATCTTTTGGAAGAAGTGGATGGGGACATCCAATGATGTCGGCATGGTAGATACTGAACGAGTTTCATCACATCAGGCTAAATACATAGCGTAGATCAAAACATGTCGAATGTCATTAATAGTTGTCACATTTCTCGAATGTGATGTCTAAAAGTGACACAACGTCTTAACGAATAATGAACAAAGCACAGAAATTTAATGCCAATGATTTATCGATCATGCACATTGTCATGCCCATGTCGCTGTGTTTGAGTCGTGTAGGCGCGCTCTCCACACCCGAATTTAACCATTGCATGCTCAAGGCGACAAGGCTAACACATGCCACAAGAAATTGTGAGCTGTGTGCACTAGCTTTTATCTTTCGTTGTGTTTCCTAACAAAATTGAAGCCCCTGCGACTCGCTACGTTCACATGTGTGATGCATGTGCACAATGCGTGCTGCGATTTGCATGCTCATTTGCGTGTTCTAGAAATCTCATTCACATGGCATCGCCTCATGGCATGTCATGAAAACTTGTCAATTTGCTAGCCATAGCCGCAGGCATGATTATACTGTGGTCGGTTTAGACCACCAAAGCATGCTAGTCTTAGCAAGACCCAGGGCAGCAACTTCAAGCCCTTGAGACCGTCGACACAGACGCCGCTGCTACACTCGCATTACATGGATACGAGCAGATGAAATCGCCAGCAATAGAGACTTGTCTCTTTACTTATTTTGTCATCAGGGTTTTGTTGTTGTAGTGAATAAATGCTTTGTTTGTAACAATGACATTGATTGTGTTGCGAGCGCCGAGCAAGACAATTGCAGATGCATGACAGGGATCTCGCATCTAACTAAAAGTCTAAACATGATGCATAGTCCATTTTGTATACAAGTCATCTACATGTGTCCATGTCTAGATGTGTCCACACCATTTTCGAATGCCAATGATGGCAAAATTATCCGCACATACATGCTACATGTGCAAACATGAATGGAAAAAATTGAATAGACTACACAAGCGCTGTAGCCGCAGCATTGCGCAGCTACATTAGGATGTCAATTGGTAAAATTTAATTCACTACATCCGTCTCGTATGTATATATATTCATTTATGCATAACTGCGGCTTTGCACAGCTACATTATTATGACAATTGAACAAATTTTAACTTATTCATTACATCCGTCTCATATTCATATATACATACACACCTACATATTATACGTATAACAAGGGCTATGATTTAACTTTGCGTCGTCCAAAATTGGTCAACATGATCATCATAAAAATAATCGTATCATCATTATCTATATATATTTGTAATCCAATAATTTATCTCGGCTTATAGCCAAAGAGGTCAAGTTCGAAGGCAAAGTAGCGGTTGAGTCTCTCAATCGTTTGCCTAAGGCTGGGTTCTTTAAGATATTTCTTTGTGAAACTGTATAATTTCATCCGCTTATTGTTGCGACTGATAGAATACACCTTGGAGAGCGACATTAAATCCGTCATGATCCACTTTAAACTACTGTTAAAATTGTTTTCAAACTTTCCGATATATTGAATACGCCCTGGATATTGAGAGAGGAACCATGTCTGTGAAAACATGTGTAGGTATCCTGCAGCCTCCTCACTGGTGAAGAAATTCTCTACCTTTTCTACCCTGGCCTGTCCGTCACCATTACACTTCCTAGTGAAGGGTTCGACAATCCGAGTACCCTGATCGGTGATATAGTCCACGAATGCTGAAAAGCGCTGAGGTTCTTTAAGATCCATCAGTTGCTTGGTGCGGCTTGTTAAGTTCTTGTAGTTCCAATCAAAGTGTAGGAGCATCGTCGCGTAGCCGCTCACAAAGCGGTCGACTGGATGGCGGACAAAGGAAAATGCTGTTATAGGCTGCTGCTTTGCCATAGAATGCTTCGCTATGATGTCGTAGCCACCCCGTTGCAATGTAACCAGACAGTTAACTGAGTTGTTTATCGCCTTATCATGCATGCCTTTAAACGATGCCACATGCGGACAATGATGCTCATCGAGATTATCTACAATTGTGGTCGATCCCACTTTGTAGTTCTCCACATAGGCAAACAGACGACCAGGCGAGTGCTTTGTTGTATAGAGGAAGCCAACGATACCTTGATCGAGCTGTAGACATCGAGTTCTATTGGCTGCGATGTCCTCCGGTCCCATCACCGAAAAGGGGTTTCCGGGGCATTCCCATTTTTGTAATTGTTTTCGTTGCGAAAGGTGCATCCTCAGGATTGTGCGTGGATCGGCTGTAATTTCTGGTATCCAGCTGATCCTCTCTGAATTAGGGCCGAGGAGGGGCGTCATATTATCAGTAATGATTTCTTCGATTTTTGTGGTGAAGATTCTTGGTTCCCAGCAGCAGTTGCCTCTTTTCATTCCTGTAGAGGGAGGCTCTGCCTTCCACTGGAAGTACTTATCGTTCGTATTCATATTATTCTCCTCTATATGCTTACCAGCCATACTAAATTCGATGTCGATTGATGCATTTTCAGAAGCAAGAGCCTTGTTTGTCTTGGTATTGGCATTCTCTATTTGATCATGCGTTTCGAAATTAGGAAGATGACTGTTCCCTCGGTGCATCAATGAAGCATAGATGGACATCGCTCCTACCACGAGAACCCCCAGCTAACAAAAATATAAGGTTTTTTACAAAGACAAATGTGTTGCCAATAGAGCATGAAGAAATTATTAGCGAGCTTTACACAATGTCATATTGAATCTCGGTGCTCATCGAAAAATGAAGCTTACCAGCGCAATGGAGAAACCTAGAGTGCCCCTAAACCGGCACCTCCCACGGAATCCGAAACCACGTTGGTTGGCCATTTGTCGGTGTTCCTTTTCGCTGTTTTATCGCAAGATATTCAGGCATTTTTCTTGTCGCTGAGCCGATATAGAGGCGGCTCAAGGCTGAATAATTTTCAACTGTTTGCGCACTTCAGTGCGTTAAATCCGCATCAAATTATTACCCAGTGTGCTTCTGCGCGTTAGTCTCCCTGCAGGATCATTCAAAATCAATTCCTTTTTTGGCCTGTGTCAAATAATTTATCATGCTTTCCAGTGTTTTTTGGCCTGCACACGTGCGATAAAAAGAAAAAAAGTAATATCTTTTCGGCATCAAATTCGTGCCTCAAAACCACCGCATTATCTCCCTCCTCCTCCCACATGGCTGAATGACGAAATACCCACTACGGCTTTAGATATCGTCAACATTTAGATCGATGCTGCTCAGAATCTTTCGCGGAGGTCCTATTAAGGTCACTTCGGAGCTAGCAAAATTACATGTTTTGCTCAGAGCTTCTTCCGGGGCCAATGCTGGTTCAGAAGAGCTCAAGAGCACACGTTCTTGCTACACAGAAACATCCACCCGATCAGTAAGCGTCCAGACCAGCATCTCCGTAAATCCTATCAGAGATTCGAATAAACCAATGAATTTTATCAACAAATTAATTAAAAGAATTACACGTCTCACCGAACTCGTTCAGGAGGATGAGGCAAAAAAGAAGTCGGTTGCTATTAGCCTTTCGAGCAAAGACTCTCTGTTTGCATCACTGCTGGCTGACATGAACATCCCCTTCTCCTTGCTTTTAGAAGTGATCCAGTTGACAATGAACTTGCTAACCATGAAGTGCATGGTCGTATACATGAGAGAAAAACCCCAAGTCTTACACTCCCTCATTGCTCGCATGTGCGATCCTGATCGCCTTGTGCGTACACATTCACGGCGCTTAATACTGCAATTTGCTCGACATCGAACTCTTGCAGCTCAGATTCTTGAGAATCATTTCTGGAGCATGGCATTCCCATTGATAGACTCGCCTCAATTTGACGTCCAGGCTGGTTCGGCTGAAATAGTAGAAGTTGTGATAAGAACGCACACAAAGGCGACAAGTACACCGAAATTCTTCCACAAGCTTCTCAAAGAGGCATATAAACGAATGCATGAGAGGGGCAACGGAAGTAGATATGTCGCACGGCGTCTCTGTACTGAAATTCTCTTCACATATTTGACCAGGCGCCAAAACTTACCTCTGATGATGCGCTATGTGCAGTCAACCAAACACCTACAGATCCTGATACAGTTACTGCTTGAAGGCCGTACTGACCCGTCTTCTATCGCTGTCCCTCTCTCTCCTTCCTCCTCTTCCTTACTATCCTCCTCATCACTTTTATCTTCGCCCTTTTCGCTCGCTGTTCGGAGAGCACAGCTGAACTTGCTCAAACTTTTCCTGGCCGACCCGGGAAGAAAACCAGATATACAGGCATTACTCGCTCAGAACAAGGATAAGCTTATGTTCGTTATCAAATCAACAACTTCCCACCAAAAACCTGAAGGAAAGAAGGAAGAAATTGAAGAATCAAAGGCTGAGTCTGTGGCTGCATCCAAGAAAGTCGCATGGATGATAAGCGCCCTAGAAGCTAGCTGTAGCCTGCACAAAATTCGAATTACAGGCGGAAAGGCACCGCTAAAAAAACGGGGGGGAAACCAGGCGACCCAGGATCTCTGCGAGGAGGAAAGAGACGAGGAGCAAAACGTGGCCTACGAAGATGATATTATTGATGCTGATATCGACGGCAACACTACGGACGGTTCTGTCGCGGCGAGCTGCGACGAGAACAGGGAGGTTGAAGCTCCAGTACATATTGTCGTTGGCGGAAGTGCAGCGAATAGAGTTAATAGCAATGGTAAGATAGTTATAAAAGATACCGTGAAACAAACTCCTAGCGGAGACACAAGAGACAATATGTCTGACTTAAAGACAACAATAAATAGCTAAAATTGTACACAGCATCAAAAAGATAAAGCGACCAAACAACAGCAGAAGTAACATTCCGGCTTACCCAATCACCGAGAATGTCTAAAAGCTTTTAACATAGCAGATATGGAGGGAAGCTAGTGTGCTGTTTAACATACCATACGAGCAGTTTGCGATATATCACTTGCCTTTCTTCGGCTCATAACTTGAGGTAAATTGCTACAATTATTTCTAATAATTCCCATAGCGCTGTACACTCATGCACTCCGCGTCATGCGTATAAATGCAAGAAATCATGGGAACAAACATCACAATAGACATAGCAAGAAAGCATATGTGCGCAATCTAGCAATGCAACATCTCGCATGTTCGCTTAACGGATAATCTTGCTGGCGAGCGCTCGACAAGGCGTTGGCTTCACAAATAGCTCACTTGAGTGCCAACAACGCTGGCGCATACAGTAAAGCCATGCTACAGGTCTAGGCAACTCGACTCAAACTCAGACAAGTGAAAAAGTGTGCGGTGCATACGCTTACATACCGCCATTGTCATTGCATGCTATCGCAGTCTTGCGCATGACGAACCACAAAAACACATGATCCATGATGCAAAAACGACCCGCGACATGAATAGCTTGTAGCTCGTTACATTGCAAGCTCAACCAACATTGTTTCAAAGCTAGCATAGCTTCATGTTGTGATTCCTAACTATATATTTTCGACATACGTACATTAATACTACGGAACTTTATTTCAGACGTGTCTAGACCACATAACAGCAGTATTTATTTACTGTGCTAATCCTTGTCATATGTTTTCTTCTCCTTTTGCCCACTCTGACCCGCAGCACGGTCCATCTCCATAGTCACAAACCGCATATTCAGCAACTGCACCACCTAGGTAGCACCAGGAAAAAACACAAAAAATCAGAAGCTAGATCAAATATCGTGTCAAGATGGTTACTGTAATGTTGCGCAGCGACAAATAGCGCTATTTTTTACTTAATTTTCATCGTGGTCCCCTCACTGATATTATGCTCTCATTCATATGCGGATGAACAACCATGGCCAAAGAGCCAAGAGTACATAAATAAGCCGATTCCACTTAGCACGATAAGAAGCGGAACCCAGACCCGGATCAGCCAACTGACGTAATCAGTATCAAATCACGATCACAATCCATTCGTCCTCTTTCTCTCTCTTAACGAGATATACATAATTTGATTCACATATAATGGAGCACCCGTTGTATTCGTAGCCGGAGTAATTTGCCAATCCTGTTTGGCAGACGTAGCCTAATGGATGGATGGGTGGGTGGTAGTAGTAGTAGTAGTAGTAGTAGCAGGAACATGACCGCATTCTTATCGTAGGAACAAGCAAGGGGAAATATAATGATGGATGTACGTCGTGATGAATGACAACGACTGAGCAACTACATGGCGATGCTGTCATAGATGTGTGTTTGCTGCTTGGTTCTCACCGGCGGAGAATGTCACCAGAGCGATACCAAAGATTGCAATTAGTGGTTGCCTAAAAAAATAGAGTATGGTATATCTCTATGTACGATCAATCTCTCTCTCTCTCTCTCTCTCTCTCTCTCTCATTCTGTCTCTTTGCGTGTGTGTGTGTGTGTGTGTGTGTGTGTATGTGTGCTCCAAAATGCGTGTAGATGGAATATGGCAACCTGGCCAAAGTCCTTGCAAATGTCGTCTTAAAGTACTCAGGTGTGCAAGAAAAAACATTCTACAGAAATATGGTAGTAAAGAGAACAAAGAGGGGGAGGGGGGGGATGAGAACAACGATAACCAAACGATCAAAAAACAAAAACAAACAATTTATTCATTCATCCAGGAGTTTCTCTTTATCTTCTTTTAGATGCAGAACAATTAGCCTACAATCTCATCTCCCACCCCCTCCATTTGTGTATGTGTGTGTGTGTGTGTGTGTGTGTGTGCTATATGTGTTTATCATATCATTCTGAGCACCTCGCCGAAATTGCCCACGTTGAGAGAATCAATCTTTTGAGCGAGAATCGCAGGTGACTCTAGGTGAACCAAGCTTGAATGGCGCTGCGAAAGAGAGAGAAAGAGAGAAAGAGAGAGAGCGAGAGAGCGAGAGAGAGAGAGAGAGAGAGAGAGAGAGAGAGAGAGGAGATTGCACAGCGAGGAAGATATCAACCCAACAATATTGAATTCCGTGTCAGGACAGCAAACCAAAAAGACCAAGAATGGCGTATATCGGATAGCCAGAACGCATCACCGATTAAACTAAAGTAACTATTCAAGTTGTACTTACGTAGTACTTACCATTTGCACAAAATTGAATACAATGTGGGAATTTAGATGCTATCCTCAAGGAAACACGCATTTATGTTTGATCATTCATTTCAGCTGTTGGAATTAGCACAAGTGCTTGCAGCCATCTGTAGATGACGACGACTCACCAAGTGGTTGTCGTGTCTACTCTTCTCTTCCTTCGCTATTTGAGCCTTCGATATCTGGGCAAGGAGCCACTTTTGGAGTTGCCTGGTGTTGTCCAGTCAAAGGGCATGATAAGAAGAAAACACGAGAGGAATGAAACAATATAATATCAAACAATAACAGCAGCTTGGGCTACAGCAATATGACAGAATTTATCGCAGGAATCATTGCCGGTGTTCTTATTGTTACTTGTTAGTTCTTCTGTTTCTTCTTTTTATTCGTATCTGACTAATTTTCCTACTGACTCTTTGGAATGAAGCGTTTGCAACCGATCTATAACTGCGAAAGCCTGTGGCACATATTATAACTCAATATGGCAGTATCATCACTAACAAACACGTTAATATATTCTCACACAACTACTACTACCACGACAACATCAACCACCACCACCATCCAGTAACTCTGAAAATA
This sequence comes from Bigelowiella natans CCMP2755, assembly GCA_000320545.1. Classification (NCBI taxonomy): domain Eukaryota; phylum Cercozoa; class Chlorarachniophyceae; genus Bigelowiella; species Bigelowiella natans. The sequence goes on along the minus strand of ADNK01001279.1, from coordinate 34,812 downwards.
TTGTTCTCGTCGTCACTATGTAGTGCCAAACAACAACCTCTTCCATGGTAGCTTTATCCTTCTGGCTTACATCTTTGAAGTATGAATTCTGTATGTTGTTTGAGGCGGAAGGAGGGAAGAAAACGTCAGCTGCTAAGATTTATTCAGGGAAAATAGAGGGAAAATCTAGGAGGAAAATATTTCGTATTAGACAACATGAATTCGATTTTTTGACCGCGAATATCCTATGGTTTTTGGATTTTAGACATGTTGAGAATGGAATGAATCTTGTTTTCGTTGATGAGATTGTTGGTTATGTAGGGCCAACCAAGACTGCTGAAACTGACCGCCTCCGTGCGTTAATCTGTTCAAACTTGAAATAAAGGAACGTATCAGTGTGTGAACAACATAAACAGCGACGATCAACACTATCACGCGCATATCGTACACTCTCTGTGTACTACGCCGAACTTGTGGTACACGTTCAATGCAGAAGCTCACAAGTGCACATAAAAAAACACAGATCCCCTTTCATCATCTACCTTCTTCCTTTTTATAATAATACTCAAATTGTTCTCGTAAAAATACCTTCCGTATCCCAGCCTGGAGCTCGGTTATGAAAGTTGTCAAACACTTTTGACAGGCCACTAAGCCCCTAAACCAGCAGCAGCAGCAGCAGCAGCAGCAGCAGCAGCATCATTAGCTTTCGGTACAAATATTTGTAGATCAACAAAACACACCAACTAATCAGAAGATAAGTGTTGGGGGACAAAAAAGGCTCTCCCCCCCCTCTACTTCCCACACGGTTATTTTGTCTCCTTAATGATATGAACCTGCTAAAGTCATCCAGCCTGCTTCGCCCTGATTTCTTCTTCCGAAGCTCGTCAAACTGTGTCTAGGTAAAGAGGAGTAGCGATTAATAGAAAGATAAATTGTTGCAAGAAAAGAGAGAGAGAGAGAGAGAGTAAGTGGGTTTATTCAACGGAATTTCTGTTTCTCAGACAGAGGATAGAAATGATATGCTATGTTTGAAAAGAAAGAGCCTTGTATTCATCGATAAAGATGAGAACCTGAATTACACCCGATATAGTTGCCACCATGACATCCGAAGGGGGACGTTCTTTGTCTAACAGACGAAGGATTTCTGAGAGCGGTAAACTAACCTGTTTTATTTAAATGAAAGATGAGGTGATTGTCAAATTGTCAGTAGGTTGAAAGCGTGCACGGGGACCTGGCTCATTCGATAATAATGATTAGAGATAGGGAAACACGATTGGGAAGTACTATTACTAGTATACTTCTGTTAAGTGATTTAAAGTCGTAGTAGTAGGTGTAGTAGTAGTTGTAGTAGTTGTAGTACCTTAGAGAAGTTCTCGATATATTTACCCTTTGAAAACTGACCGTGAAAGCCGATGATCGCATTCACAAGGTTTTGGAAGTGACTGTGATGATGATTACATTTTATTTTCATATAAATATCTTTTCAACATATAGATAGTGCTAAAACATTGGACGGTAGCCATTGATTCTCATGATGTGTCTACAAAGAGTGCAGTATATTCGTACCTATACACGTTGCAATTCGATATTTTGTCTACCCATTTCTCATTATCACCCTTTTGAAAAGCAAGTGTGAGACCATCTATTATCATATGTAAGATCCAGCAACAGAAAATACTGACAGAGGGTCTTGGTTCTTTCTCTATGAGCTGAATGTCAGCTTTAGGAGATTTTAAATTAGACTCCTCCCTGTCGGGTGAACCTAAGAATGGAGAGGAGGAGGAGTAAAATATCGCATCCTACTTTTCGAATATCGTCAGACTTAGGTTTTTGAAGCTTGATTTCCCCTCCATTGATTCAGTCCTCTCCTGTGGTTGCAACCTGCAACGACAGGATTGTAGATCTAACTTCAGTGCTTATTCCCTCTTCCGTGGATATACAACACACATTACGACTACTCACTTGCTAGAGCTTGCTTCATTGGACGATGCGGCTGATGCGGCTCTGGTGGATCGCGGCATCCTTAGTCGCCCCTCTGTGCCAGTTTTCTTTGTAGCCGACAAGTTTGGGGGGGAGGGGATAGTTGAATCGGATACTACTAGTACTCTAGACAACAATAACAACAATAAATAACAATTCTGTAAGAAATGGCCTTTGCTGTTCAGAAAGGGATAAGAATGCCGTCCGTTTTCATAACTGCGACAACGGGTCGCAGCGCAAGAAAGGGCCCTACATTGACCGATCGACCATCGGAACAAAAGAACTGAACCCACGCGAGGAAGGCTACCACCACCCAACTTTAATAGATCTAGTAGGCTTTTTAGTGGCACTGATGATGAGAGGATGATGGCAGCTCAGTACATCTCCAATCGAGGAGGAGGCCATAATGGATACGGAAGATGAAGCAGCATGCATTTCACAGCCACAATCACTTCATCACGGAGCACATTGTCCCTGAAAAGACGCATGCTCGTCAAAGACAGGATTTGTGCAGCGTGCTGCCTGAAACGCTGCTAGTGCGAATTTTTGTCTCGCTTCCAGGGAGAGAGCTATGCCGGTCGCTCGCTACAGTAAGTATCATAGTAGTACAATGACAAAACTAATCTCAAATGCAGAGGCATTGTTCTCCAATGATACCGACGAAATTTTGACGATCCTCATCCTTATTTTACATGTAAACGTGAGTAGTGCGTAATTCTTATCATCCTCCTTATTATCTTAACCAGGTCTGCAGGAGATGGTGCAGCTTGGTGATGTCGTCGGACGAGCTATGGAAGGACATGTCATACTGCAAGTTCTTGGGGCATTTATCAGCAGGTATGTATCAATTCCCTATTTCTCCTAATCCTTCCAAGGCTAGGAGGAGGACCACCTTTTTTTCATTTGTTGAACAAATCGACTTCCTTCCTAAAAACGCTTCACATCGTAGACTGTGGTGGCGACAGAGTCTCGCACCGAAACCTCGAGCGCTGCTATGAACGATTTGTGCAAAATCAAAGGCAGCAAAATTTAAACCGAAAGCGACGTAGGGATCGAAGTTTCGCGGTAAATACAACACATTACTCTATCGAACAGCGAAACATACACATAGTCATCACCACCACCACCATCATGAATATATATATATATATATATATATATATATATATCCACAATCACAACGAGCAGACCCAGATGCGCTCAATAGAGGTCCGTCGTTCCGTAGAACTCGGGTTATCACCAGCGATTCGTGTGACCGGCTCTCCAGAGAGTCTCCATAAAATCCCGACGTGGAAGTCCTTCTATCTCTCGACCCCTTACCTAGCAGCAGTGCTGGAGCCATGGGTACACTACGACTACTACTACTACTGCTACATGAAAATAAAGATAAGGAGAGGAAGAGAATATATTCATGCTTATTATTTAAGTTCCCATGCATAATATGTGTATCCATTTGCTCAGATGCTAGATCTTGTCCTAATCGAGCCGAACGAGCCGCCACAACATGAGATAACAAGGGAGGGCGGGGACACGAAAGGCGGATTCATGAACGATGACTCTGCTGCCTCTCCTCCTCCTCCTCCTACTCCCTCTTCCATCTCGCACTCATCCATTCTATCCTCCAAGGAAGAAAGAAAGCTGGGAAGGGTTAAAAGAATGCAAGACTTTGTCGTATGCTTAAGGTGGTAGTGTGCTTGGCTTGTTGTGATGCAAGATGAATATCTTAAGATGATGGTTGATTCTCTACGTCCATTATTTGTAGCCGTCTCACTTACTACCACTGCAAAAAACGAGAATATTTCATATGCCATTCATTTGTTGTTGCTTTGACTTCTATCCCCGCTAAGTGTTCCCCCTCTTGTTCTCTCTCTACTCACAAATCTCCCGCTTTTCTTCTCTCTTATACATGTCCCATGAAACAGAGAAGTATGGCTTGAGTACGATGGAATTGTAAGCCAGACTTCCGTCACAACGGAGAAGAAGAAGGAGGAGGATAAAGAAGAACAAAATGACAGATTTCCTTTCTCCTCTTCTCGAGTGAAGCTCTCGTTCGCAATACCCCGTCCGCATGAGATCAATCTCAATATACCATCAACATCGTGTAATTGTCGTCAAAGTAGCAGCGGGGCTACTCTTCATAAGCACTCCTCATGTGCGAGAAAGATTTTAATGAATACAGCAGCAGCATCATTTGTAAAAAAAAGAAAGAAAAAAGCAAACGTTGCCACCACCATCACCACCACTCCCTCTTCCTACCACGGTGAGGAGGAGGTGGTGGTGGTGGAGGAGGAGGAGGATAGTAATGATAATGATGATGGCTTCATCAAAGGCGTTTGCATTGTCTGCGGAGAAGGCAACAATGATAATTTGAAGTATGGAAATGACGAAGAAAGGTGCTCCTCTAAGCAGATCAGCAGCTACATGAGGAAGAAAACGAGGTAGAGAGGAAGGAAGAAATTGACGATATTGATGATGATGATGATGATGATGATGATGATGTTATTTATGATATGTAGATGATAATAGTGAGTGGATTGGTGCTGTTGTCGAAACTGGAACCGATTATATTGATATGTGTGTGTTTGCGTGTGTGTGTGTGTGTGTGTGTGTCTGTGTGTTAGAGAGAGAGAGAGAGAGAGAGAGAGAGAGAGAGGAAGAGATCGTGTGAACTGCTGAAAGCAGCAATGTGTGATTGATTAGAGAGAGGAAGAGATCGTGTGAACTGCTGAAAGCAGCAATGTGTGATTGATGTGTACATTCTGGGCGTTATCATCTTAGCTTCGTCATTCGTTACTTGCTGTTTTTGTAAGGAGGTTTATGATCCCTTTGCTATATTTGATCGGGTACGGCGAGTCTCTCCGGAAGTTCTCCAATACGATACGGAGACTGCGTCTTGCAGCACGGCGACGCAATGAGCAGTTGGAAATGAGAGGAGAAATGAAGGAGGCCCTTGACTAGTACGGCTTATTAATCAGTAGCAGTATCAATATGTTCATCACCACCACCACCACCACTACCACGAACTAGAAGAAGATGATGATGATGATCGTGAAGAGAGAATAACGAGAAAGACGGCAATGCCTCAATTAAGTGACTATCAGTTTCTTAGCACAAGCACTTCAAACTTGTTCGTTGACTTGAGACAGAGTTTACAAAGCTCTCTGAGTCTTAGATTTCTCCATTCATTCAGCGCGCAGCCGTGACCATCATCTGCTCTCCTCTACTTCTCTTTCCTCTTGTCACAGAAAACGATGATGATGATGATGATGATGATGATGATGACGAAGACGAAAATAGACAATGAATAAACCTGCGTGTGATGATTGTGTTTCTGTTTTATATCTCCCCTTTAGCTTCATGACCCAACTTCCAGCCTCGGTAGTCGATGATAATCTGGGTGAAAGATCTTCAGCTTTTCCCGTTATCTCTCCAGATAGCTGCAATCATCATACATCCTCGGTTCACACTAACGATGCTAGAAGCAGGGGTTCTACTACAGTCCTATCATCGTCGTCGTCATCATCATCATCATCATCATCATCATCTTATCGAGGAATGGCGATGGTAACGGCGCCGCCCTGGTGCGTCTTAGAATATCCCGATTTTATTTTAAGTGCATGCGTGTACTTTCTATTCGATGATAAGGAGCGGTAATGGTAGCGCTGTACCTGTGTTGCGCTGTGTCGTGTTGTCTTGTGGCGGAAGGAAGTAGGGGAATGTTTCTTTATCTTCTTCTTTATTCTTCTCTTCCTATCTTTTAATTTTAGTTCGTTTTGTTTCACCATCTTTCTTAAGTGATAACATTGTAGAAGATAGTAGTTTTTATATGGGAATCGATCATCAACACACATGGCCATCACATACTAACATTCAGGGAGAGTTCTCGATATCGGCACTTTCTAAGCTCGCTTCTCAACCATATCGTGAGGAAGCAGCAGCAGCAAGACTCATGTATCCTACCACCAACAGAACCACTACCATCTCAGGGCAACGAAGCCTTCTCCACTCGCACCGTTGTCAGCGGCGTTGATGATGATTTCGAGGGATGGGGCAGCAGTACTAGTCGTCACGGTCGCCATCAGCCGCGGCAAAGTCGGTACTCAGAAGGCTATTGCAGCTCTGAGGGGAGAGCGCGGCGAGAGGAGGACACACAGGTGCGACATGTGGTGACTACCCCCTCACACAGCAGAGGCAATAGCAATAATACCACTAACACCAACTACAATTCATACTACCGTTGGCATCATCCCCGTCTGGTCCCCCCTCCTGACCCCGCACTAGTGCAGCAAATCGAGCATGAGATCGACCGTTCGTCGGCGGCTCAACACCGTCGTATCTACACGACAGTACTACACCGCTGCGAAATGGAGCAGCAACAGCGAGCATCTCTTAGCTATGGAAGAAACTCACTCTGCCGAGAATCCTCATCTCTGATGTCGCCATCGTCGCTTCCATCGATGAGGGAATCGCAGTCGACGATACCAGGCGGACACGTTGCAAATTCCAACCATCATAGAGGAATGTCATAATGATGGTGACGATGATGATAATGGTGGTGGTGAAGATGGAGCTCCTCATCGATGTATCAATTGCTCAACGCCGTCCGCTACAATACTCAAATCCATGTTCTTATTCATCCGGAACAACATGTATGCTATGTGATAAAATTTTGACTTTAATGAACGCCTTTATTTGGAAAATTGTATTGGAAGCTCGGCAGTGTGCGGGCATCATTAGTTCACTTGGGCGAAGGCTGCATGCTGCCTGAACATGCACGCGCCACACGAGTCTAGCGAGTTGTTGTTGCGCTGTATCTTCAGACTTCTCTGCGCCATGCAGTGACACTTTCGCGTCATGAATACTCATTTTCTCGCATTCGTGGCCTCATTAGATCATTCGTGATGCTTCTCATGCATGCACGAAGCCGACCGCGCCAGCATCACGATTCGCCTTATTCTAGTTGTTGATCACATCACAAGCTTGATGTACCAATTGTTTCATTCGTTGAGTTCACGCTGGCATGCTTCTCTAGACAAGCGCGGAGCTTGTGGGATATGCTAGGATGTTTGGGCACATGCAAGGCGTTGAGCAGAAATTACAACAAGCACAATGAACACAGCTAGACATCAGGGCCAACAAAAGGGCACACGATTAGCGCGTGAGATCAATAGAGATCTGGTCTAGCTGGCTAGTGGTGGTGAATGCAGCGGAAGCAGAGGATGATGAAGAAGGCGATCTAGCGACGGAGAAGACGAAGATTTGTTTGGTGTCTTCGCTCAAAACTCACAATCACTGCACACACAATGCCTACAAATTGGTATTGCACAGACTAGCTAGCTAGAAGACCCCGATCCTTCTCCATGTCACATTATTATTAGGATTAGAATAAGAAGCTGATGAGCTGTTCAAACTCTCATCATCGCTGTTCACTGTTTCTGCTACGCAATGCCACTACTACTAATATTACTATCACTACTGCTTGATCGAATGGCGAGATGTGCATGCAATCACCGCGGCACAGTTTTAGCTAAGACCGTCTCTATGTGCTTGTTAGATGTGCGCGATTGTTTGCGCTGAATCGCATAAAGCGTGTTGCTGTGTACATCGATCCGGGATGTACACAGATAGAATGTCTCAAACGCAATGCCTATGAATGGCTGCCGCAGCTGCTTCGCTGCAGCCAAAGCACGTGCTCTTCGTTTTATGTGTCATCAAGTAGCAGAGGTACAAGAGGAAGAAGTAGAAGAATAGATCGATTGTGATATTAACAACTAACATTGTTTCTCTCTTATTAGCTGCTAGTAGTCCAAGTTAGATTTCTGCCTCTGTGACGATTTGCTCATCGTCCTCTTCATCGCCATCGAAGCCGTCATCATCAAGGGGTAGTGCTTCTTCTTCACCACTGTGGGTAGGAGGGGGCACTTCTCCTTCGCCCGTATGCTGCAATGATGCTACTTCACAGTAACACGCATTCAGAGAAAATACCATGTCAACGGAACGTTATTCACTTGGAATACACATCAAATCTAGAGTTTGGGGGGGGGAGAGAGAGAGAGAGAGAGAGAGAGAGAGAGAGAGAGAGAGAAGAGAGAGAAACATTACCTCCTGAAGACGAATCATGGGTTATTTCGTTTGGATTGGTCCCATCAGCTGCTACTGTTGGTGCTATGGTCCTAAGTTTTGTCTCTTCCCCCTCTGGTTGATTTTCAAGATCCTTTCCTTCAGGGTCGTCCTCGCCTCGTTCTTCAGCAATACCTGCTGCTTCTTTGCTCTCTCCAGCATTACCCCCTTCTTCTTCTTCTTCCCGAACCTCCCCCTCTCCCCCCCCCTCCTCCTCCTCCTCCTCCTCGAGCATATCTAAAGCATCTTCAATCATATTCACAGTGACCTACGACGACGACGACATCACGCATAGCACGTTGCCAATAGTCAGTTGAAGTAGGAGGGAGGGAGGGAGGGAGGGAGAGGGGGGGGGATCATAACATGCATGCTGGTCGCTGCCCGTTAATAGTCACACCCATGTTTAATTCGGTTGAGAAACTCAGAAGATGGTGATAGTGATAATGATAATAGTAGCACAACTGTACTGGTACAACTGCTATGCTGCCTTACTGATTATATAATTGTTTGACGAAGAGAACATCAACATATGTAGACTATCACTGCTACTACTACTACTACTACTACTACAACTACAACTTACTACTTTTTTCGCAGCCGCCTCGCGCTCGTCTATACTCCGTCGTCGTTCTTTCATTCTCTCAGCCTCCTCCTCCTCCTCCTATCAACAGACGACATACATAGAGCAACAACAAAAGGTGGGTGGATAGGTAGGTAGGTAGGTAGGTAGGTAGGTAGGAAATCAAGAAGACGAAGAAGATCTAGACTGCTAGGTGAGAGCAGATATAGAACAGTACTTTGCTGCCAGTATTACCTGTTTCTTGGCCTCCTTCTCTTCACGCTCTCTCTTTTCCTTCTCCTCCTCTCTTTGTTCCTCGGATGCCCCCTCCCCACTACTACTACTACTACTACTATTCCTAATACTACTCGTCGTCCCCGCAGTCATAGTTGTTTTTGGGTTGTTGATTATTGTTGCAGTAAGCTTTGTCCGTCTCGAGTAGTCGTTCAATTCGTCATCATCCTCTCCCCCTCCTCCATCGCCATTTCCTCTCTCTCCTCCTTCCCTCGTGCCCCCCTCTTCCTTTTGCATCATCATCCGGTGATGATCATCGAGAATATTCGGAGTCTCAGGTTGTTCTTCAATGTGATTATCATCATCAATTCCGCAGTTATCGCTGCTACCACTACTGATCATGAATGCGGCTGCTGCCCCAGTGAGCGAGGTGCAAGCTGCATGTTTATTCATCTTTTTCTTGTTCTTGTTCTTCCTCCTCCTTTTGCGCTCTGCCTCCTCCTGGTCGTCGTTAGCATCATCGGTTGTCACCGAGAGAACGACACTTGGCTGCGACCGTTTGGCGAGATAATACTACAGGCAAGAACAGCATAAAGCAACACAATTACCATCATCATCATCATCATCATCATCATGTTCATCACATAAGCAGCTTGAAATAATAATGATAATAATAATAATAATAATGATAATAATAGGGAAGCATCATCATCTGTTTGCAGGGATGATTTGATAGACAATTGAGTGCGGAGAGAGACAGCAGTGAAATTTCGTCATATGTTACATGATAGAGCAAAGCAACTAAGTGCTCTCTGCATGGTGTTCTCCAGGTACATAATAGTGCTGCTGCTGCTGCTGGTGCTGCAGCTTTTAGTGCTAGTATTCCTCAGCATAATTGTTACCCTCACCCCCCCGTCTCCCCGCCCCCCCTCAATGGTACTACTCGGCAGATGGCTGCGCAGTTTGGGCGGTCTTCTATGAACATCTTGAATCTGTGATGAGCGAACGATGGAATGGGGGAAACAACGGTGATGAGGACGATGTGATCATGTCTACAGTAGCGAAAGCTTCGTGGATGGTGCCTGTCAGTAGAGGGGCTAGTAGAGGCTTGGTCTCCACACCCATCATCAAGAACGCGTAAATGCATATGATGGTATACAAAAGTGATGCTTGCTATTGGCAATCTGATCGTAAGTGACGACATCATCGTACATCTCTCTGTCTATCGTCGCTTTCTTCTTCTTCTTCTTTTTCTTCTTCTTCTTCATGCTGTTTTGTGTACTGCTGTATTTGTACTACCCCTCGAAGTCTAAATAGTCGGTATCGTTGCCTTTGTCATTATTATCATTATTACACAACATCAATATAAGAGAGAGAATGAAGAAAGATAATATCGTCACCATCCTAATTCTACCAGTACCACAAAAGTGCGAGTCCCCCTCCCCCCCTCTCTCTATGCACATAATATACACACCATTTGAAGTTTGAGCAGCATATTCAAATATAATGTACTGCCACCTGCATAAATGACAAAGCAATATATTACTACTCTATGATGATCAATGAGGGAGAGGAGCCGCAGCAGGAGGAGGAGGGGGAGGGGGGGGTACGAGTAGTGAAGATGAATGCTATTATGAGAGAAGTCAATGATCAGAGACCAGAAAGTGTTTTGACTCATCATCCTAAAGGTGTATTTGTCACGCTGCTTTGGTTGACTCATATCATATAATAGCACCTCCTTGCGGCATATTTAGAGGGAAGAGACGAAGAGGAGGAGGGGGGGAGGGAGGTAGGAGTGTATTGTAAATGCCAAAAAGTAGCAGCAGCAGCAGCAGCAGCAGCAGCAGCAGCAGCAACCAATTGTCAAAGTTCCAGGTTGAGGGAAAGTTGCAGACATCGCGTGCAAAGGCATCCATTTCCTTCTCGCTGATTGATGAATAGTAGAAGGAGGAGGGAGGGACAAGGAAGGAAATAAATCAATGATAAATATGTAATACTGGACTCCCCTTCTCCTCCTCCTCCAACCCCTTCTTGTAAACAACAACAACAATGAATGGGTCGCCTACAATGGTTTGTTCTGTAGAATTACATTCTACTTCTTTGCGCCATCATCATCATCATCATCATCATCATCATCATCGTCGTTGTCCTTCATCCATCATCATTAATGATGGATGATAATACCTAAGCTTGGAATCTCTGTCTCGATCGAATTCATTAAACATCATCTGCACGATATCGTCGTTGCTCAGCCTACTCGCGCTTGATAACGCTGCTGCCGCTTCTCCTCCTCCTCCTCCTCCTCCTCCTCCTCCTCCTCCTTCTTGCAACCCTTCTGCTGCTGGTATGGTACTAGGCACTGGGTAACCGGCCTTATTGCGGTGATAACGATCAAATGAGTGGGATGATGATGATGATGATGATGATGATTGGTGCTGCTGCTCTGCTCGCTTTTCCTCCTTCTCCTCCTTTACGTTTGTCTAAGGAGAAGTAGTAAGACCAAGATAATCATGATGATGATGATGATGATGATGATGAGTACCAGGGTAACAAATAATTATGTATCTCATACATCCTTCTCTTCACCATTCCGTCTCCTCTCTTCATCACCATCATCATTATCATCATCTTCTTCTTCTTCTTTCTCGCTGAGACACGACGACTGACCTTATGTTCCTTCGGTACCCCAGGGAAAGGCAGAGGAACGTTCTGCTCCGCGTAATTCTTACGGAAAAACGTCACCCGACCGCTATTATATTGGCGATGATAAACAATGATGACATCAATGAGTGAAGACATAAACAAACAGCTTTCACTTATACCTCTCTCGCTCTCTCTCTCTCTATCTCTAATACACACACAATATAATATATACGATATATTCTATACACATAAACACACACACACACACACACACACACACACACATGTACACAGATGCATATTAACAAAGTCATTGCAACCATTTTTTTACATTTGTAGGCGAAAATAACTTATATACCATATTATTCTCCTTAATACCTGACACCACGCGCGGACATATTTTGGTGGACAAATATCTTGAGATAATAATTGGCAGCAGTAATAGGAGAATAAGGACGAAAATCGACGATGGTGCAATCAAAGCAGTAGTAGCGACACAATGGTTATCAAGCACGCACGAATGACTGAATGAGCAAAAAGGCTAGGAGAAGGGAAGGTGGAATGATAGGTACATGAAATCCCAAGCTTGTGTTTTCATCCGCTATGAATTGCACATCCGTGCCATTCTTTCCCCTTTGATCAGAATACGACGATGATATCAACATTGATCAAAAGGGAGGATGAACGGACGGACGACGCATGGAGACGAAGAAGTAAATGGTTGCATATGAGGGAACCTCCTCTGGATCGAGGTGTGATATGTGTTCATGAGTATTTACGTAATACATATATCATCGTGAAACTCATCATTTATTTGGTATTGTTCTCTGTTCGTCGTAGTATTTCTCCCTCAGAGATAGCTGGACACAGTCGCTCATTGTGCGAACGACCAACCGCCGCACGACTCAGAATCAGGTAAAGTCGGATAATTTCGTCATTGGGAGGAGGACGAGGAGGAGAAGGAATAATAAAGATGTGGTGTTTGTGTACGTGTGTATTATTTGCGGTATTGACCATGCTTTCTTCGTCAGTCTTCTCGGTAGAGATTCCCACCATCGTTTCGTGATAGGCACCATTTTGAATCGGGTGAAAGGTAGCGTCCCTGTTGCTAAACAGACAGACAGACAGACAGACAGACAGACAGATAGACAGACAGATAGACAGCAGCATTTACAAACAACAACCTAGTTTTCACGGCTACTCTCTCCTGTTTCTTCGATGCGCCAACATTCTGTATGAATGCTCACTCTCTCTCTCTCTCTCTCTCTCTCTTTTTCTTTATGTGTGTGTGCCTGTGTGTGTGTTTTGCGTTGTAATAAATTGTACTGACTGTCGCTGCCATCCACATCCACCGCTGTGCGAGGTATTTTCGAGTTCTAAACAGGATGATAAGGTAGTAAGTATCACAGTCTATTCAATACCACATAGGGAGGAGGAGGAGGAGGAGAAGGAGGAGGAAGAGGAGAAGAAGATATTGGTGACTTAGAGGAGGGCTTTATCACAATGGGTGTACACATATTATTACGTTTTCCTCTTCTTCTGCAGACACTAGACATGCGTACTGTGTCGTCAGTCCTAATGTAGAAGAATTATCACACGAATATGATCAAGTACATTCCCGCTCACACATACATTGAAATCTCTCTCATCGCATTAGCAAACTGCTACTCAATCCCGTTAGACTCCTTTCTCTATTCTCACGACCAACTGAAAATTGACGCATACATTACCGAGGTACGCGCGCGTTTTCAGGTGACGTAGACGTAAGGTGCGTGATTTTTTATCTAAGACTTCAAAGAGCCACAATTCGCTCTCATCCTAAGGTATCATTATTCAAGACCAACGCGATATCAACGATTGCTTCTACTTGTCTATGATCACTAGATATGTACAAAGACTAGGTCGAAGCGTCCATGCATCGTTTGAAAGCGAGTTCTTCGCGCAGCAGAACATGGAATACCGACTATTGATCGATGTTGATGGCACCATGATGATTTTGGAGGTGCGGGAGATGGAAATGTGATCTACTAAAGATCAAAGACATACTGTTACCTCTGAAACGTCTCTACGGGTATCACATCGCTGGTCTACACTCAGCGCTATTCCCATCCCTGGACAACATACATAACCAACAAGAGTAGTTTTATTTAAGTCGAAGGCAACATCGATGGCAACCTCTGCCGACATTATCGTCATAAATACAGCGTACATATAAAATGAATTTATTGTGTGGACCGTCGCGAATGGAATATGCCCCGTCGTCTTCTTCATCTCGAGGTGGAGGCGATTCGGGGATGTCATCATCGTCAACATCAACTTGCTTATTCTTCCTCCCTGCGGTCCCTAAGACATATAGTTTTGGTATTTCTTGAAATTGCAGTAAACGATTGTTCATTTCAGCGGTGTACAGAGACTGTCTACATATTTGTTGGGAAATTCAAGAGTTTTCACTGTGAACCCCTGAAATTCTCGAAACATCTTTCGAGAATGATCAATGATTTACTAAACATCGATCCTTAGGAACAATATCTTTGAATACAACCCTTTCCGTTTCCCATCCTTCTTCTTCTTCTCCTCCCCCCCCCCCCCCCCCGTCTTCGCGAACCTCGGCACATCGCAATGAAGGAAGACATCCTCCTCTCCGGACGATCTTACTTTTTGAGTGCGACATCATGCATACGAAGCATGGATATTTCTTCGTAGATATAGGGGGTTTTCTATGAACGACATCACCGAGTCATGTCGTCGTAATGTAATCGTCACAAAAGTGTTGGCAAAATGTTGTGGTGGAGCTGTGACCGAGAGTACGGAATCGGATAACAACGATGGTGTAGAGGGATGGGATTATGGTGACGATGGTGATGATAATGAGGAGTGAGGATGACCGGATGATGATGGTGATGACGATGATGATGATGATAATGATGGTGATGACGATGATAATCGAATTATGATCCCTAATGCCAATCTTGTTGCTGCAGATGCCTCGACAGGGGACCCCTTAGAAATAAAAAAATACTTGACTTCATTGCAGCTGGTTAACATGAATTCTTATTCTTCCTACCCTCCGTTGCCCTTGTACCATCGACAACCTGTGCGCCGGCCTTCCCCTTTCTCTCGGAAAAGTGCCATTATGGTCAAACTGAGCGTGGTCGGCATGGTTTTATATTCGGTCTTTCACCGATGTTCATTCCCGATCTTATTAAGATCCGAGTTTAATGCGGTTATTGCTGACCTCTCCTCCCCCAGTACAACCCTGACCACAGAATCAGCACCCATTCGATCCGTGACTGTATTCCGCGATAAGGCAGAAGTCACCCGCGAGGCACACGTCCGAATGCACTGTATCACGAAGAAGCGTGATATTGATCAAAATTGTGCTACAGACTCAACAATGACAGCAGAAGACGGAAAAAATATAAGAGAAATCGTATTCAAGGGTCTCACGAAGCGACTAGAGCCTGATAGCATTCAGGTGAGCGGGGAGGGGAGCAACTTTGTCATTCACGAGGTGCGACACGAGCTTGTAATGGACCCCAAAGCCTACACACAGAACAACAAGACCTCGGTTATCGCTGATCTAAAGAGGGAAATCATGCGCAGGAAGCAAGTAGCTAGTCGCATCATACACAAGAAAAGTCTGCTGCAGCGGTACTCAGATTCCACGGCTGCTATGGGTGTGGGACCAGGACTGCTGCCTCTTCCAATAACTTATAGCAGCAGCAGCCCGAGAAGTAAGAACAACAAAGGAGGCGGAACTCTGATAACAACTGACCACGGTGAATCGCTCTTCTACCACCAGCAGCAGCCATATGATGGAGATAGAAAAAGATCTTCCTCCTCCTTTCTGCGAGGGTATCTGCCTCCAGATGAAATGGGAAGGGTCATTGACTTCTACGGCACGTCTATGTCCAAACTGGACGAGGAGGAGATCGAAAATGAGCACCAGATGAAAGATCTCTACCGTAAAATTAGGGAGGTATCCGAGATAGAAGACTCCGAGAGCACGGTCCGACCGGAGGAAGAACCAAAATACAATGTCTATGTGACCCTAGAGCCAAACATTAGGAACAACGGGGGGGGGGAGAAGGATACGCGGAAGAATCAGGAGTATGCTGTCGAGAGCGGAGAAGAGCCCTCTCGTGTGGATGCGGAGGAGGAGGAGGAGGAGAAAGATGTGGTGGCGGCATTGCTTCGAGTACGATACACGGTGCAAGGTGCAACGTGGACCCCAAGCTACGATCTCAGAGTCAACGAAGACAGCGACGAAAACAATCGTGCAGAGGCAACCTTGACGTATTTCGGCATGGTCTCTCAGCGCACAGGAGAGGACTGGAAGAATGTCCATTTGCAACTATCAACTGCTACTCCTTCACAGGCTGGCTTGCCGCCCCGTGTCCAATCGCAACATGTCACCTGCACGAAGCTCAAATCGACTCAATCCACAAGCATGCTCGGCTCGTCAGTAGGTGGGTTATCGAGAAAACAAAGCCGCACTTTTGGTGGTGGTGGTGGTGAAGGGGGCTACGAACAGATGGGGCATGAAGATGATGACAGTGCGAGTAGCGACGAAGACAAGGATCTGGCTGTCCCAGCAATGTGCAGTGTAATTAATTAGGGAGAAACAATGCAAGCATAGTTTTTGGAACATTTATGCAAATACATAGTATATAATTATAATTATTAAAGTATACATATTATATATATATATATATATATATATATATATATATATGTACATGTACATGTACATTCAATATATTTATCCCAGTATTGTGTGTGTGTGTGTGTGTGTGTGTGTGTGAGTGTGTATAGAATCCTCGGTGTGTATAATCCTCAGTGTGTATAATCCTCCTCCGACGTCTGCTGCTGGTTAGGCAACTGCAGCAAGTGCACCAGCAGCCTCATCGATGAGTCACGCTTTGGCCGCTGTGGAGACAGGATTCGCTTCTCAATTTCGGATCTCCAAGCTAGCTTCTATTGAATCCGGGAAGAAACCGCTGAAAACGTGTATCGGGCTCGTTCCAATGCCTATCACACGGACCTATTACGTTGCTCCTGCTCAATCAGAGAAGGCGTTTTTCCATGTGAGCGCTAAGAATGCAGGAGTATTCCCACTGCTTCCAAGCGACGATATAAGGTGTTTCATGTCAGGAAACTTTGTCTGCAAGTCGTCGATTCCGTGCCTCGTGTCCCCCGGGGATACATTCCAAGCATTTATGGGTGCTGACAACCTGATCCGGGTCTCTTATAAGCGCATATCGACAAAGGAGAGAACAGAAGGCGGCTATCTCATCTCTGAAAAGCGAACAATTCGAGATGCGGAAACGCTTACCATCATTCGCAATGGTCGCAGTCATCCCATACGGATTGCTGTTGTTGTCAACGTACCAAGATCGGACAAAGACAAGGTTCAAGTCTCTATAATCAATCCTGCCAAAGATTTGGTGCAGGATCATCGCACTCCGTTTAAGTCTGCAGCAGCTGAACCTGAGGCATCGACTGATTGGCAGCACATTCGTCTCAGACGGAGTACAACAACTGGAAGCCTCTTTTGGCTCTTGAAAGTTCCTCCAGGAACGGCGAGAGAGATTCCACTGCAGTTCACAGTCTCGTACCCCAGTGACTCTGCGCTAGTTACATATTATTCGGACGAACCTGTCATGAGATGAAATATCTATCGTTGCCTCTAACGAAGACGGCTTGCTTGTGAGTTTCCCCGTTTGTGATTGTTTGTGGTAAGTGTAAATGAGAGCATGCAAATGTTAAGATGCGGAGACACAAAATTGTAACAAATGACTTGCATGCTGTGTGCTACGCGCGAACAATTTCGCTCTGCAGGCTACACATGCGTTGACTGTGCACAAACATACATAGCGCTATGCATCCACCGCTGAACTGCAGCACATGGCAATACAGCGCATGATCTACATGTTCAGATAGAATTTAAACAATCATCAAAGCTCGTCATACATTTACAGCTCTAGTATACTAGAGCTGTGACATACTAGCGTGTTACGTGTGTCTAGATGTGTCGAGAACAGCATGCTAGCATGTAAGACGGAAGTAATTAATCAATTAAATTCGTTCAATGGTCATCCTCATGTAGCTATGCAAAGCAGCGGCTAGCATGTATGCACACATGCATGCGGCGTGCTTGCGTGTACCTGGCTAGCTGGGCGGAACAATAATCTTGCTTTTGTAAACACGGCATGGCTTGGCGTTCGGTTATCTGCAGTCTCGGATCGAAGTTTCCTCAGTTCGATCGAAGCTTTCCGATGAAATGCAAATAAACTGAATGAGATGGAAGGTTGAAATTGACAAGCACAATTTATTGCAAGAGCACGTAGCCGCAGCTTGCACAGCTACGTACATTAGGATGACGTACCAGCACGAAATGTATTCGTTTGGTTTGTAATTCTTTCCCATGTCGTTTTTATGCACATGTTCATGATGATGCAACGTACGTCATCGAATAAGATGTGGTTCATTTGCTTTCTTGCATATTGCACACCACACATCAACGCCGCTTGAGGAATCAGCTCACTGCCATAGTAATGCGCGACGACGGCAAACGAAAAGATTGACTTGTGATGAGTCAGGAAACACGCACGTAATGCTGCGCGGAATGCCCGCCATTCAAAACCGAAACAATACACATGCATAGCATTAGTATGATATTGCATGAAATACATCTAGACTCTAGACATCATAGCATAGCGAAGACCAACAGATTCAACATTAGCGCTGTAGCCGCTGCATTCTAGCATTGTACACAGCTACATGAGGATGACCGCTGAACAATTTAATTAATTTGATTACATCCGTCTTGCACATACATGTACGTATGTATACAAAATGTGATTGTTTCATTATTATTACATCCGTCTCATAATAAAGAGCTGTCGCATGTGTTGCCGGAAGCGCTTTGCATATAGCTAGTATACAAGATGACAATTGAAAAGGTTTGTACATTTGATTATATCATTACATCTGTCTCATGTAGTTACATGTAGCGCTGCACGCAAACAGCGGTACGTACGAGTCGATATAGCGATGCATCTGCAAGCAGGAGGGGTACCACATGCAATTTCCATGCTCGTCTAGACGTCGTAGCAAGCATGATGGACATACTTGCAAATGTACAGCTTATTTTTGTTTTAGTTGCCTGTAGCTCAACACATTTCTCATTTAAAATATTCTATTCTTTGACGGCCTGTTTTGCATGTAAATCATTTTTAATAATATGATCCATTTAGCGATTGAAGATTTCCTTGCCAGTATGCTTATCCATCCGGTCTTTATTTTGGCTCCTTCAGAATACTACAAGAAAATTCAAATTAGACATTCGACGATTCTCACAGCCCACAAATGACATGTACACAATTTAGTAGTACGACAAAAATCAACGTCTATGCCAAAATGTGATTACAACGACACCACAAATCGGTGCATTGCTTTCAACTAATGACTATGTGATTAGTCTTTGCACTTTGCGAATCGATGCACCCGATAGAGGACATGGGCATCGCAGAATTCGTGCAAATCTAAGGATGATGATATGTCAGCCTAAATGGTGGTGGTGGTGGTGGTAGTACCCGTGCCACTGCAACAAGAATCACCAAACTCCATAATTACTACCATCACTACTACTTCTACTAACACTGTTGCTTACCACCACTACAACTACCAGAACACTACTTGATGGTGATCCTATTGCTATTTTCCTCTATAACTTCTTTACCTGGCATTAGTGTGCCGCTGCAGCAGGAAGTAGTTAAAATTCTTCTTCTCTAGCTGCAGCAGCAACAGCTAAATTCCTTGCCACGGTCTATCACCTTCGCCAGTCAGCAGGGTCTGTTTACCGCACTCACTACGCTGATTCTTCTTGAGACGTGTACCAACGCTTTAGCTGTACTGGCTTGATTTTTTCGAACCAAAACATTGCATCATCCTCATACCAGTGGTATTTTCCGCCGGTAACAAACTTCAGGATAGCTCGTGGCGTGTTGAGCAAAGCGGAATTTCTTGGAAGAGGCTGCATCCGGGCTCTTTCCTCGGATGTAAAGACGCAATGGGCAAGCAGATGCAGATTCTCATGGGGCTTTATTTCTGTGATAGAGTGCCATGATAGTTATTGAGACGCATGTGTGAGTAAACATAAAGTAAGAAAAGGGAGGACTTTTCGACGAGAATGTGTTTTCCTTACTAGCAGCATACCTATAAGATCTTTATCAGGCCGTCTTAAGCTCGTCACCTCTCCCCCTGAGTGAGGGAAAAATTGTGAAAATTGTCGAACGTCTGAAGCACCATCTATCTTTACTTCTACACCACCTTTGTACTCGGTTTTCCCATCTGCGATGGAAAAATACCGATTTCCGATCACTGCGCATTCCTAAGTAATGGATTACAATATCATCATTATTATTATTAAGTAATGAATCATAATACATATATATATATATATATATATATATATATATCGCACCGACGATACACACACACCGACGACACACACACACACACACACACACACACTCACACTCACACAGCTATGGAAATGTGAGTATACCTTGAAAAAGTATTTCGGCATTTTTTCCTTGAACTGCTGATCTTCCTCAAGCTTTCCTGACATCCGTGTTATTGCAAAGCAGCTCAGTGCAAAAAAGGTCTATGCAGAGAGGAGTGGGGATAACAAGTTTTATCAAGGTTGTACTCTTGGCATCTTTTGCATTCTCCTTTGCTTCTAGAGCCTTTTGCCTTGTCCTGCAGTGGTGCATCGTTAGGATTACATAAGGGCTGGATATGTCAAATGAGATGGTGACACCTTTGGCTTTGCTTGTATCCCTCTAGAGCGGAATGTGCCTCCAGTTCCCCCATTCCCTATTGAAGAGGAGCCGGAGATCACGTCTTTTGGTTATTATCTTCCAAACGTTCAAGCTTTATGATGCGGACAAAGATAAAGTTGGGGGTAGGGGAAATTAAGACACGCTTACATCTTGCTCTCCCAAGAATATTTCCGTTGTGGTAAATACTTCGTCAATATCGTCTTCCTGTTGGCAATTGTTCAAAATACATATTTTACTTCCTCGAAGTGCATTCGATCGTTTTATGATTATGTGTAAATTACCATATCGAGGTGTATGCTTCGGTTTTTCTCCAATCTCTTACAAATAGCGATCAGATCATCATGCACTTCAACGGGCAAAAGTGTTCTCCCGCCATCACCAGCTAACATCTGACGAAGCCTATGTTGGAAAAATGTCTCTGATGTCGCCAACCTCGCACAATATCATTAAATTTATGGTCATACTTGCCCAGTTCCCTCATTTTGGCTATTAATACTCTCTCCTGGTTTCTAAACTCGGTTGTTACCTAGAAGCACATTCAACATGCAGGAGATGATGATCCGATTTACGAACATAATGACAAAGAGGAAAATGTATACCTTCGTAATGTGGCGAAGAATTCGATCCTGGTGATATTTCTTCTCACGGCTGCACCAGTCAATTCTCTCGCTTTCATGGCTGTCCTCCGCCTCCATTATCAGCGACGACTTCCAGTGTACAGTAGTACCTATCAAGGACGAGTACGATGATAATTGATACAACAATTCCTTGAGTTTATTGTCGCTCAATATGAAATAGTCTGAATTTGACAAATACATAAACCCCTATATTTAAGGTATAAATTGAAATTTATCTTAGTCGTTAATTGTTACAGCCCGTACCAACGATTTTTAAGAAGATGCAAACTGGCGGTTTGCCTGTATCAAGAGACCGTTACGGGATACGTTCCTCGGAATCTTTTGGAAACAAGCTCCAAAGATTCGAGAATCGAATTTTATTTTCAATTTAAAATAAAAAATCGTTAACTAAGTTTGGTCGATATTAGCCAAATAAATGGCGTGTGCCTGCACTTTGCCTACGCGCATTATGCGAACGCTCGCAGTTGGGTTGGTGGAATATCTCGGGTATCTTTTTCAGCTCTAAAATTTACTAAAATACATTTTATTATGAACTTGAATTCATTCTGTTTGACATCATATATTGAATATATTTATCGTTCTGATTCAAATCATCCATTTTCAAAGAGTAGCGCAACATTTTCTAGATCTTGAAAAAAATGTGAACTAATTCATTCATATTCAAGGAATAATTACACTTTTTTGTGGTGGATAAACAAAAAATATAGGCCGGTTTATTTTTGAGACATACAAATTAGCTGCAGGAATAGAGTTTTTCTATTTATTTTCGATATTCGACTGTTCTTAGTTCCTGCACGAAGATACTAATTATACTTATTTCACACATATCCATTGGATCATATCTCGAACTCCCTGAGCTTTCGACCCCCCAACCATGTCTATGCAAATTTTCGTGAAGACCCTTACAGGGAAAACCATCACCCTTGATGTCGACTCTTCCGACACCATCAACACTGTGAAGCAGAAGATCCAGGATAAGGAAGGAATTCCTCCTGATCAGCAGCGCCTCATCTTCGCTGGAAAGCAGCTTGAAGATGGACGCACCCTTGCTGACTACAACATCCAGAAGGAGTCCACCCTTCACCTTGTCCTTCGTCTTCGCGGAGGTTCCGGCGATGAAGGTGAAGAAGATGATGAAGTTCAAGCTCTCGTCGTTGACAACGGATCCGGAATGTGCAAGGCCGGATTTGCAGGAGACGATGCTCCTCGTGCTGTCTTCCCATCTATTGTCGGACGTCCTCGCCACCAAGGAGTTATGGTTGGTATGGGACAGAAGGATGCTTACGTTGGAGACGAAGCACAGTCCAAGCGTGGAATCCTCACCCTCAAGTACCCAATTGAGCATGGTATCGTTACTAACTGGGACGATATGGAAAAGATCTGGCACCATACCTTCTACAACGAGCTTCGTGTTGCTCCTGAGGAACACCCTACACTCCTCACCGAGGCTCCTCTCAACCCTAAGGCAAACCGTGAGAAGATGGTCCAGATCATGTTCGAAACCTTCAACACTCCCGCTACCTACATCGCTATCCAGGCTGTCCTTTCCCTGTACGCATCCGGACGTACCACTGGTATCGTTCTCGACTCTGGAGACGGAGTTTCCCACACCGTCCCTATCTACGAGGGATATGCACTTCCTCACGCTATCATGCGTCTGGATCTTGCTGGACGCGATCTCACTGAGCACATGATGAAGATCTTGACCGAGCGTGGATACTCATTCACCACCTCTGCTGAGCGTGAGATTGTTCGTGACATCAAGGAGAAACTCTCCTACGTTGCTCTTGACTACAATGAAGAAATGTCCAAGGCAGAGCAATCTTCGGAACTTGAAAGGAACTACGAACTTCCCGATGGACAGGTTATCACCATCGGAAGCGAGCGATTCCGATGCCCTGAAGTTCTCTTCAAGCCAAGCATGATCGGACTTGAGCAAGAAGGAGTTCACACCACTACTTACAATAGCATCATGAAGTGCGACGTCGATATCCGTAAGGATCTCTACGGTAACACCGTCCTTTCCGGAGGTACCACCATGTTCACCGGAATTGCTGAGCGTATTACCAAGGAAATTACGGCTTTGGCTCCTTCCACTATGAAGATCAAGGTTGTCGCTCCTCCTGAGCGTAAGTACTCCGTCTGGATTGGAGGTTCCATCCTTGCTTCCCTCTCCACCTTCCAGCAAATGTGGATCGGCAAGAGCGAATACGATGAGAGCGGACCTTCCATCGTTCACAGAAAGTGCTTCTAAACATATTCATTCGATGAGATGTATGTGCAAGTGTATCCAATTTAATTTGAGTAATTAAAGTCCAAAAGTAAGACAATTAATGCAATGTTCAACTTTGCATTGCTTGCATGGTACTGATTTGGAAACGGTGTCACCACAGAACAGACATTCGTCGCGGCAATATGCATTGCACTCTTGCAAGGCGAAGCCGCAATTCGACGCGTGTGCGCCTAAAAATGCATGTTCATTTACTTATTACGGGCGCAATGATGTGCTGAGCGAGATGGGGCAAAATGCATCCGTTGGAGTGTGCACACGGCGGATGCCATGGGTATGCAGTCTGGCACAAGCCATCGCCTCAGTTGCGTTGTGCCCTGTGCACTAGCCCATCTAGCCATATGCGATGCGTGAGCAACAACGCAGTCGCGACCACAAACATGACCTGCTAACTACTAACTACTCTAGTGCTGGCCATGCCATGTGAGCGTGGTAGCTGCTGCTTTGCGCACACTTGTTGCACAGCTGCGCATCATTGCGCATGTTGCTGGCGGGATGATCGACCATAGCATTGTACGTGCGTGACCATTGCATTGTGCGTTGACAAAAGATTTGATCACTTGCTAGCTTGTGATCTTGTGATGCGCGGGCGCCTATTGTAAACCTATAGCGGTTCGATTCTCTGTCGCGCGCGCTGCAGCGCAGACGACGATGTGGTGCACGTCCAAATGAATTGTGTTCGTGATGAATCGAATGCAATTGACTACGTACTGTGCATGCATGTACGTACGTGCTTGAAACATGCAAAGCAGAACATTCGATCCTGCACGCAGCGCATGCAGGAATGGAATGTTCGATTCCAACCGCGCGCATCGCATCGCATTCTGAGAATGCGCTTTCCGCACGAACAAAACGGCCAAATGAATGCAGCATGCGCACGCGCTAGCTGCACACTACTAGACTAGCTCAATTCATGTTGCGTCCGTCGTCTCGTCACAAAGTAACAGGGGGCAAGCTAGCAAGCGCGGCCCGGGCCTGCAGCCGCCATGCACTGCTAGACTGCTAGCTAGACTGCAGACTGATGTCATGCCATGTGCATCATGTTGCGCAATTACGCGACAGGCGGGACACATGCACTGATGTGCATGCAGCGACGACATCTAGCAGCTATGGACATGGCAATTGATGTCGCGGTTGCATGCTGTCGATCATTTGACAAATGCATGTCCAAGAAAGGACACACCTCATCTTCCTCTCCTCTGAGCACTTCGCAGACCACCCTGTTGTTCACTTCGCACCGCATTTGTGTGCACATTGCTGCACGCGCATCGCTAGCTAGCTACCCAAGACTGCATGCTATGCGCACCACATCTAGACATGGTCATGCTAGCATGCATGCGCTAGCATGGCTGGATGCGCGTCGCTGTCTCAAGGTCTAGCTGTGCGGTGCGACAGGCAAGAAGAAGGGGCGGTCTAGCGGTGTGCTCACTTGTTGAGGAGCAGGATGAGATGTTGTTATTTTTGTTAAATGACTGTATGCATGATGACATTACGTGTCTATAATATGCACAGCGATGGCAGCGTGAGTCGCTCTGTACCAGTTCTATGTGCTTCTGCGTGCACGTCATGCACATATGCCTGACGCGCAATGCACATCTGTGTTGGGCATGTATACGCGCCAACTAAGAACATGCAAAAGAATGCGACTTATTCCCTGCTTGCATGCAGCCGTAACTTTATAACACAACTTAATTCTGATTGCTTATTATGCTACGTACATGAGGTGACGTACTATACTACGCACAGGTCATCAGTTATTTTCTGTCTCAAGCTTCACCTTCTTCTACTTGTTGCAATGCGCTAGAATCTTTGCCATTTTTTCTTTCACCGGGCCAGGAAGCCTAGCTTTCAAGGCTTGTAAAGCATTTTTCGGTATCCGCTTGTTAATATTTACAACCAACCGCATCATCCTTCCCGTCATATTCTGTGGAAAATTTTGAAAAAGATTAATGATTGAAGCATGAGGAGAAAGTAGATGGACTGAGAGAGAGAGAGAGAGAGAGAGAGAGAGAGAGAGGAGGGAAGAAGAGCGAACCCAGAGAATCATTTTTCTTTAATTGCTAATTCATCAGCTGATTTTATGTTTGCTCAATCTCTATTCCTCTCTATTTTCCCTCTCCCCTCTCACAATGAAATATACATAATGGCACACACAGCATTCATATTAATATAGCAATGTTGATTTTATTTTAGCAGTTTGAGTAGAAATAGATCCTTTGGAAAAGTAATTGCAGCATTTTTACTTGATCTATCATTGTCGTACCGCAGACCATAACCAAGATCTTTACAACCTATATGAATGATGATGATGATGTTGTTTTTGATGATGATGATACTAACCTTCAATATCATTATCACATTGTCACCATCCTATCGTCATCACCACCATCACCACTGCATTCCTACCTGGGGAAGGAAGTTCATGTTCTCTCCTAGCAAGTGTTTGTTGTTTGATTCAACGAGAGAGCAGAAGATCGAGTACACATTGCCGGCCTCCGACTCGTCGACCTATCCATTCGTCATTTGTCATGCAAGCACAAACACACACACACACACGCGCGCGCACGCACACCACGTAGTTTGGATAATGCATTAGATAGTAGAACGACGATTCATTCCAATGAGATCGATCGTGGTATATGACGTGACTGCTAGTATTTCTCAATAAAAGGTTGAGTAAGTGAGTGATGATATCACTTTCTAACATTATTAATCTACCTCAAGTGGAAGCCAATGAAGGAATGCTGGCAGAGCTTTGCTCAAATCTATCCTTGACCCCTATTAAAGTTCACAGATAACTATTGTTGAAGTACGTGTAGCATATTTTATGTGAAAACCTCCACAACAACCACGATCACCAGATGAAACCAATAATCTCTACACAAATCAAGTATGATTGACATAGAATTACATATATTACTCATAATAATACCCGGAACTTGCATGTTTTGGCAAAGGCTGATATTGCGTTATCCGTTGCTGATTTCACGTCGTCAGTGGCTGAACGATCAGAAATATATAACGTCAGAAAACATGATTTGTTTTGATTAAATGATGTATAGACACGTAGTAACTCCTTTGTTCGTGCACTTACTGAGGCGCATATACAATGAGCATTAGGATACACATGATGATGCTACCTCTATATGTGTTATTGATATTGTCAATACTGTACTTATACCATTAGGTATCTTCCGGTTGGTAGTGATAGCCTCTCCTAGCGTCTAATGATAATATATGATGTAATGGTTAGGATAACGATGATGACGATGATGATGATGAAGCTTCATGGGTGATGATAAGATTAATCAGAAAATTAAACTTAGGTACAACAGGAAGGGCAAAACAAGTTTTAAAAGCTTCTTCGTGGCTCGAGTTATCATCAGCGCACATGATCACACTATATAATTCGCAAGTGTTTGTCTGCTACTTTTCTTCTTATAGCCTGGCCCTTTGTACTACTACTACTACTACTACTACTACTACCATCAACAACACTAACTATCACCTTAAGCGATTGATTGACGTAATTGTTGAAAGTCTCTCCCCCGTGCTCTGCAGATACTGCAAGTCTGTGTTGTAAGAAGAAGAGTAAGAAGGAGCAGAGTCAGCACTACTACTACTACTACTAGTAGTAGTAGTAGTAATTGTAGGAGTAGGTTCTAGGGAAGAATAACGACGATGATTGAGTTAATGATCAAAAGTCGATGATGATAGCGGTGGATGTGGTGATGGTGGTATATTATATATATATATATATATATATTTATATTTATGTATATGTGTGTATGTGTGTGAATGATCAAACAAATAATTTGAAACATAATCATCATCCATTGTCATCCTTTCCGAACCCCTACGAGAAAGCTCCTCTGGTGTTGTGTGTTTAGGAGGAAACCATCGTGAAAAGTCTATGCTGCACAGTGCTCTGCTGCTCTATCACTACTCCTACTACTGCTACAACTACTACTACTACTACTACTACTACTACTACTACACAAGTACCCATACACACAGGCTTGCTGCAATGCTGGGTCTTTGTCTTTCGCATATCTGCCGAGTACATAGAACGAGTAACAATCAAAGTAGTGGTAACGTCAAGGGGAGGGAACACAAACTATATTTATATATACATCTATAATATGTTTCTTTTTTACTTATGTATATTATATATATATATATATATATATATATATTGATACCTTTATGATATCATATATTCTCCGTCTAAGAGTGTTATTCACATCATCATCATCATCATCATCATCATCATCAACAACGAACCGAAGAAGGGGTGGAATGATCTTCCGAAAGTATTTTCCAGAATCTGCTCCTAGCAAGAAAACACAGATTTGGAGGAGGAGGAGGAGGAGAAGGAGGGGATTATTTATCACATCAGGAGGCGGTGAAGAAGAATGAAGGAAAGGGGGAGGAGGAGGAGGAGGAGGAGAGGAGGGAGAAGGAGAAGCATGCTGCGCATAATTATATACTGAAGATAATGATGATGAGAAACAATGTGATGATGGTGGTGGTGGTGGTGGTGGGCTGAGGCGATGGTAGCTGCGATTCTGTATGATAAATTCAATTTAGTAGTAGTAGTAGCAGCAGCAGCAGTTTATGGTACGTTATGATAGCAGATGTCCACAACATGCTCTCATTTCTCACAAAAGGGCCTACTACCTATGAACTCGATAAGATCATCGATGATGAAAACAGCGTATTTGCGAGTCAAAGCAGTACGGGAGGGCTGCACATTAGAGAATAATCAACAAACAAAAAGATGAAGAGCAAAGGGAAATGCAGAAGAAGAAGAAGAAGAAGAAGAAGAAGAAGAAGAAGCAGAAGAAGAAGAAGCAGAAGAAGAAGAAGAAGAAGCATAAGTGGGTGAAGGCGTGGATATTAATCGTGATAATCCCATCAACACCATCCATCATCATTATCATCGTAGTCGTCGTGTATTATTATATCGTATGAATCTTATTACATGGTCTATGTATATACTGTCACATATCTTCGCAGCAGCAGTAGCAGCATACCAATAACCAACAAGCGTACTACTACTACTACCACTACTACTACTACTACTGCTACAACGATTGTCATCAACATCCTCGCCATCGTTCCTTCCTCAGTGATGGATATGTTTCTATAAAAATCACGAATGTATGGAGGCAGGTACTTACGTGTAGCATGAGCATTATTGCTCGTCCAAGTTTATCAAATGTCCCCAAGAATGCTTGTCCTGTGCATATCAACATCAGCATTCATAATAAACACACGATTATGATGAAGATGATAATTGTGGTGGTGGTGGTGGTGATGATGATGATGGTGGTGGTGGTACTGCGAGCACCATCCCCCTTTATTTTTCTGTGCGCTCGCGTGCATTCGTATCAACAGCACGTGGAAGAGAAAGCATTCAGGGCAAGCAGCAGCAGCTTTGCTTCTTGTTGATTGATGATACAATAATAATATCACACATTATGATGATGATGATGATGATGGTGATGATGATGATGAAAGGAGGAGCAGTTATGTAGCTGCGAATTACCAATATCTACTCATTCCTACACTCAAGCACTAACAGTGCAATTATTACTACTACTACTTACTACTACTACTACTACTACTACTACTACCACTACTACTAGGCCTACTACTTACTACTTATACCAACTACTGCTACTTCTTCTTCTTCTACTACTACTACTACTACTACTACTACTACTAACACTACTAACACCACTACTTTGTACTCCTTACCCTACTACTACTACTACTACTACTACTACTTACTATGTGATTTGATGAGTGTTCCTATGCAATCTGCAGCCATAAAACTCAAGTGGTCCTCCTGCTCAGCCTGATATATAGATGAAGAAGAAGAAAAAGAAAATTGGAGGGAGGGAGGAAAGAGGAGGAGGAAGGAAAAGGATTAAAAAGTCATCTTTGCCATTAGGAGGGGAGACCGCTCACTTTCTGAGAGTTACTATTCTTCCTAATTCGCAGTTGAGTACATCGTTTGTTTCACCTTCATGTCCAGCTTTTCCACCGCTTCTTCATCTATATCCTTTCGCCTATTTTGCCCATCACAAACATAGGTTTGTGTGTTAACTTGAAAACATATTATTACGGCTATTCTTTAGCTATTCTCCATTCAGTCTATTGCGTTGTGAGCGTTTGCCAAAAGGAAGATGGCGATGATGATGATGATGATGATGATGATGAGGAATAGTAAGTAGTAATGACGGCATCGAACGGGAAAAGATTACTATGATACATATCAGATTTACAAGCGCCGGTTGTGTGAGTGAAAGCGTGCGCTGTGCTTTTCTATGCATGCTCACATTTTCCTTTTCTCCAAATTCTCGATTTTCTGCATCGATTTCCCGAGTAGATTCAGCAATGCTTTTCCTGGAAATATGCAGAGAAGGGAAGAGGAGAAGGAGCAAGAAGTAGTAGCACAGCAGCAATAGCAGAATTAGACTTGCGAGTAGTAACTAACACCAATGCTTTAATAGAAATGCAAGGAGGTTCGTTATCGCCGTCATTATCATCCTCCTCCTTCTCTTCCTCCTCCTCCTCGTCATCATCATTATCACCATCATTCTTACGAGGCCTATCAACAGGTTGGAATTGTTGTCCCACCTATTATCTCCAAGGCATCTTGGTTTATGCATCTGCGTATTATTATAAACAATCATCAATATATCATCGAGATATTCTAACTTTGCCCCGCTGTCTTTTCTCTCTCAAAATCGGTAGAACTTAATTATATGAAGGCCCTCGTCCTTCTCTTTTCCCTTAATAACCCTTCTTCGTCGTCTTCTTCTTCTTCTTCTTCTTCTTCTTCTTCTTTTTCTATGTCAGAGGAGTATTCCCCTCCTCCTCCTCCTCCTCCTCCTCCCGATCATCATCATCACCATCATCATCATCATCATCATCATCAGCGACTACTTACTTTCTGCCGAGAGGCTTGGCCATTTGAATGCATTTTTGGATCCTAAAAGGAGGTGAAGGAGGAGGAGGAGGAGGAGGAGGAGGAGGAGGAAGAAGAAGAGAGAGGGGGGGGGGAGAAAATGAGAGGATGAGAGAGAGAGAGAGAGAGAGAGAGAGAGAGAGGGAGAGTATCATGATGACGATCACCACCCTGCAACAAAGTCCATCAGCACTTCCGTATCTGGTTCTCTATCTGTGCATTCCAGCATCTTCTTCGTAACCCTAGACAAAAATATTGCAAGCTTGGGATTCATACTACCATTACTACTACTACTCGTCGTCGGTGGTAGTGTGGTGCCATTCGTTTTGTGGTAATACACACATATAACATACGTGCTGAACATGTTGTAGAGAAAAGTCTCGTTGGCTTTCCGCTCTTTCACAGCCTGGAGTGGTAGTAGTAGTAGTGAGTGAGTGAGTGAGAAGCAGCAGCCTCATGTAAGAAAGATGACGATGACGACGATGATGATGATGATAATGTCATATGCATACGATGATGGTAAAGGAACAACAGGTTGAAGACTCTCTATCGATATGAAATGTACATGGTGTGGTGGCCGTGTTTACTACTGTATTTGCTATCAATTATCATCATTGCTGTTATCATTATTTTATATCTTGACAGGCTTCGGTGGCGTGTGCATCATCATCAAATTTATTATTCGTGATGAGTTGTGCCTAATGAAGTATTATTAACCGACCGATATGGTGATCTCAAGGAGGGTGGGCATTATCGATACGGCACACTTACGAACCTGAGGAGTCAGATGATAAAGAACATAAAGCGTATTAGTCAAAAAATAAATCTGAGTCTGTCAGAAGGGTACTACAAATTCACTCATCTAATGAATGAACCCCCCCCCCCCCCCCTTTTCTCCCTTATTCGGCAACTGCATGCACCCCCACACCTCATCGTTCAGGTAATACTCCATAAGCGGTAGCATCACTTTGACGGTCTTGATGGGGGTGGTAGGAACATTAATCAGAGAATCGTTTACGAAGGTGAGGCATCATGACGATGATGATGATAATTTAATGAATGATGATAAGAGAGAGATTGTGTGAGAAATTGTGAGATCACGATGATGATGATGATGATAATGATGATGATGATGGTGCTAGCCATGATTATGAAGGCAGACTTTTGAGAGCATATAGTAAACGCACGCACACACACGCACACACACACACACACACACACAGAGAGAGAGAGAGAGAGAGAGAGAGAGAGAGAGGGAGTGTGAGTATGTTTATAATTTATTCATATATGTGATTTGTGTTGCGTGTGCATATATCGCCGAAGGTTGCAATTTCGTAATTACGCGAAAAACATCGTTGTCCATATGGATACGGTGAATGTTGATCTTCGGTGAGAGCCATTCGTTAGTTCATTAGTCATGTTTGATCGTTAGTTATTACTGCTTCCACGTAAGGAAAGTAACCCTCTTTGATATCATTTGCGAAGCTACACAGCATTGCACACGCCGTCGCCTTTTCTTCAAGCGACGAGGTCAGTCCTATCAGCCCTGAAAATGATGATAGTAATGATGATAGTAATGATGATAATAATGATGATGACGATGATGATGATGGTGAGGATGATGATTATGTAGCTATTCCGACGATAACGGGAGAAGATAAGCAGTCGTGGCATCATCATCATCATCATCATCATCATCATCATCATCTGGTCACTATGCACAACAGCATCTGCATTCTCATGTTCATGATCCACGACAAACACGAAGAAGTAGAGAGCGCTGGTTTATATTAGACCGCCTCGATGCAGTAGATCATCATTGATTTACAAGAATAAAGACTTGGCAGACGACTACAACGACAACCACAACAACAGTGTGCTGATACGATCGTGTTTGCGTGTGTGCTGTCTAACCTAGAGTGGACCCTCCAGAAACGTTTAAGTTTTCAAATTCTAATTTCCGCTCCGCGACCTTAAACACCTTTTGGAGAAGAAGAAGAAGAAGAAGAAGAAGAGGAGGAGGAGGAGGAGGAGGAGGAGGAGGAGGAGGAATAGTTTGCCCATCAAGGAAGCGACAAACACATAACATCAAGCAACAAATCTCTCACTGAGGACTGAAGAGGGAGAGAGAAGGGGGGGGGGGGGGATTGGGTTAAACTTCTATTACTATCCTAGGTAAGTAGTTACCTCTGGAATGACATATTTCAGATAAGGAGTAAATCCCTTCTTCATGACCGTAGCGATACGAGTCCACGCTTGGAGCATGTACTAGTGATTGATGATGATGGAGAGAATGATGATAAAGTTCCTCTCACTCCCTCTCCCCTTTCCTCTCTCTTTGTAAAGATCGATCGTAATCATACCTGTCTCGTCGTATCATCAGGAGCAAAGCCTTTCTGTAAGCATGGGCGTCGGCATGTCGCAGCAGCACAAACGACGTATTATGTCAACCATCCCGTTCTCAATCAAGTACATGTACATGTACATTATCATTACATAATATATATATATATATATATATATATATATATATATATGTATAATGTGCAAATGATGAATCTGTGTGTTGCGTGACACTTCTCCCACTGCGTTCCCGTGTGTGTGTGTGTGTGTGTGTGTTTCATAAGTAATATTTCGTATTACGATTTTTTTAAGTAAGAATTATGAAATTGATTGATCTTGATCTTGGTAGCAGACGTGAAAGTTGTGATGTTGTGTTGTGTTGTTGTTGCTGCTGCTGCTGCTTTAGTTTTCTGTGCTGCCTCACATCAATCATGGATCCAAAGAGCTTCATGAGATTGGCTACATATTGTAATTGAAAGGAAAGAAATAAGTACCGGTACCACAACCAATAATTCTGTTGTATTTTCTCATCGGCCATCATCATGATTGTCATCATTGTCATCATTGTCATCATTGTCATCATCAAATCATCAAATCATCAAAATCATCATTGATTTGGTTGGTGGTCCACAATAGCAGTTCAGTAGCACTACTACTACCACTACTACCTGCGTATGGGCCAAACTTCTCCGGGCCGACTGACATACCTTTCATCGTGGCCATCACCATCATAATCATAATCATCACAACCATCTCCCTCTTCTTCTTCTTCATTGATTTATTGAAATGGAAGTGATATTATAGCGGACAACGGATTTCGTCGTCATATTGTGTACATCTTGTGCATTATCGTCAATTTCTGCGAAACACGAATTCTGTTGGGAATTACATCATCATCATCATCATTATCATCGTCATCATTATCATTATCATTTAACCCTCCCCCCTCCCCCCCGGTGAGTGAGTGAGTGAGGGGTAGGATTCTCCTTACCAATATAAGAGATACATTCCATAGACCGAGCTCGCAGTCTTTCGTATTCCTGAGTAGTAATTTTATCGTTGTCGTGTTGTTGTAATTGTTGTTGTTGTTGACATTTGGAAATAATTGGTGTATTTATTATCATAATTTTCTATCTATTCCTTAATATATGTATATAAATAAATAAATATATATATATATATATATATATATTTATATATGCACGGTGAGAACACATGACATGACAATCACCTTGCCATTCGTGTTTGTAAGAATATACATTACGAGCCTGATGAGGAGGTCACCACACACACACACACACATAAGTCGCGTCCTCCGCAATATTTGGGCTGCTAGAACGTATGCATGCATTCAATACTACCATAAATCAACCAATCAATCAATCAATCAATCCACACACGTGTCCAGTACTCAACTCACCCTGCGACATTTTCGAAATGCTTTTGGAAGCACTTCGGTGCAGCTCCTACACACAAAACGCACAATAAAAAAGGAGGGGAGAGGAGATTTAGCCATTCATTTGCCCTGCAAAAGCCACGATGTGTTGTGTGTGTGTTACTGTGTGTATTAATGTAATGTAACGTATTGTATTGTATATTATGCGAGCACAGAAAGCAGCAGCCCCACCAGATACACAAGCGATTGTCGTGAGCACCTGCTCTTGGACGGAGCGAGAACCTACAAATAACACACCACCACCACCTCAACCACCACGTATATGCGTATACATAAACACATACAAACAAACATTCGCACACGCATACATGATACTTGCCCCATCACCACCATGCTGCATGCTGTTGTTCTTCTTCTTCTCAGTGTTGTTTCACTACCCGATTTCAGCACTTTGACGAGCTCCACGATGATCGTATCCGCATACCCCTCAAGTATCTTCTCCTCACAATTCTCCACAAAGTTGAAGAGGGCCGCTGCTGCGTGGACTTGGATTCTCGGAGCGCTGTATTACGCGGCGTGGGGGGGGGAGGTGGGGGGGAGGGGGGGGGGGGGGGTCCTTGGGGGGGGCCGGGATTACCTCAGAAGAGTAGAGCTAGTAGGCATATTTATCATCTTCTCACTTCTTCCAAGAGCCAAAAGAATTTGAAACTAAAATTCAAATTCTACCACTAAAACTTTTTCTGGGCAAGGGCAAATTTTGAAAAACTCCTTTTCCCCCCCATTCCCCCCCCCCCCCCCCCCC